>JACEEZ010023159.1:1223642-1276142 GCA_016584305.1 Chionoecetes opilio
TTGCACTGATAATCAATCATCATTGGGGGCATACGCCGGGGGGCGCGTCGCCTCGCCCACCCTACGACGCCACTCCCGAGGGTCACCACGCGCGAGTTCCCATGCAGGCTCCTTTCCCATACCAAGCAGCTCTCGACAAGAAACATCAACTTGCCCCAGCCACGAGCCTTGTGGGCGCCCCCTTGGCCTCCTCCACGCCGGATTGTCTCTTACAAATATAACCCGATGGGAAGGATCGGTTTCAGGGTAGCGTGCCACATGCCCATATAGCCGAAGTTGGCGCTGACGGACTATGCAGGTAATAGGCCTCGATTCAGTCTCACGGTGCAATCGCTGATTTGACACGTAATCATCCCAGCGATACCCCATGATTCTGCGAAGACACTTATTACCAAAGGCATTGATTCGTCTCTTCAAGTCACTATTTAGTGTCCATGTCTCACAACCATAGAGTAAGACAGGGATCACAAGCGATTTGAAGATCCGGATCTTTGTCCTCCTGCACAGGTACCGACAACGCCAAATACTCCCGCTGAGCGAGTCCATAACACCGTGGGCTATGCCAATCCGCCGTAAGACTTCTTGACGTGACCCACCGTCATTATGGACTGCGCTACCAAGGTATGTAAAACTTTCCAAGATCTCAATGTCCTCGCCACACGCATGAACAGACTGTACTGCTTCATCTAGTAAGTCTCCAAACACCTGGACCTTGGTCTTGAGCCAGGAGACCTGAAGTCCCAAAGGCTTCGCCTCCTCGTGCAGCGCCTCGAGAGCCATCACCAGGACCTCCAGCGACTCAGCAAAGATTACTGCATAATCGGCAAAAACAAGATCAGTGATCTTGGTGTTGCCAACGGATGCTCCACAATCACTTTGATCTACAACCTTGTCCAATACCCAGTCCATACAAGCGTTGAAAAGTGATGGGGCAAGGACGCACCCTTGCCTCACTCCTGTATTCACAGGAAAGAAGCCGGATACACCTGCCCCACACTTCACAGCACTCTCAGTCCCAGAATACAGACCAGTTATCAAACCAATAGTCCTTGCAGGAATCCCTCGAAGTCGCAGAAGATCCCAGAGTGACTCACGATGCACTGAGTCAAACGCCTTCTTGAGATCAACATAGGCTGCAAGCATCCCCTGTCGAAACTCACGTCGGCGTTCCACCAGGACACGAAGCGCTAGGATATGGTCCGTTGTTGACTTACCAGGCGTGAACCCAGACTGCTGAGGTCTCTGATGCTTCACCAGATGGCTGCGAATCCGTGTCAGCAATAGATGGGCAAGCACCTTGCCTGGTACGCTGAGCAGTGTAATACCGCGGTAATTGTTGCAGTCCTGACGGTCCCCTTTCCCTTTCCAGATAGGGATGACCAGCCCCCTTTTCCAGTCAGGAGGAATGGTACCTGATTGCCACACGGCAGTCAGGACAGCATGCAACCCGCGGATCATGGCCTCACCCCCAGCTTTGAGGAGCTCCGCACTGATATTACAAACACCAGCTGCCTTTCCACCCCTCAACTTTGCTACAGCCTCTCTGACTTCGTCAAGAGAGGGTGCGCTTTCGTCAATGGGAGGATCGGCATCCACTGCCTGTAACCCAGTGGTGTGAAGCTGCTCAGTTGGAGGGTCCACCGTGAACAACTGCCCAAAGTACTCAGCCCAACGAGCCATCTGCCCATCCATGTCCGACACGAGACGCCCATCTGCTGTTCGAATAGCACTCGCCCGAGAAGGAGACTTGGAACGGAGCTTCTTCAGGGCTCGGTAGGCGGGTCGGAGGTCATTGGCGTTCAAATGACCCTCGACATCCTCAGCAAGACTCCTGACATACCTCTCCTTGTCTCTCCCCAGGAGGGTTCTAGTCCGGCGTGACAGAGCCCTGTGCTGCTGATAGGTGCACTGATAGGTGGATGAAAAAAGAAGCAGACTCGTGCATCAGGACTGTGTTATATATGAGCACTCCTGAAGCCAGAATTCAATGATACAAGAAAATTAATTTGAACCTTAATTCAGTCTGCGAGCAATATTCGTTCAGTGGTGTGAGTATTCGTAGAGCGATATCCAGGTGGTGTATTTATCCTGTAATTTTGTGCCTGTGTAACCTTAAAATCATTTAGTAAAGAACCACCATCTTATTGTCACATATATGTATGCTATCTTTGTCAGAAAAGTAATAAAAATGTTACTGTGACGTGTACAGTAATGTAGGTGTGCTAACAGGGATCAGTAGCATGGCGGTAGCAGGGAAAAGCATCTTTTAAGTCCCTGAAGGCAGCGTCCTTACGGGAAACAGGCGGCTCCTCTATGATAAATGCATTACCTGCTGGTGCTCTCGGCTGTCCTTTCAAACCCAAGGCAGAACAATACATACTTTGATTGTTATGTATGTATGTATATGTATGTATGTATGTATATGTATGTATGTATGTATATGTATGTTATGTATGTATGTATGTATATGTATGTATGTATGTATATGTATGTATGTATGTATGTATATGTATGTATGTATGTATATGTATGTATGTATGCAGGTAAGATGCTAAAACATCCCACTTGACTACAACATCAGCCAAACGCAGTACTGTGATGTCAAGTGCCTGTCTTAGGTCAACAGCAGACTCTTAATCCACAGCCTGCTCTAAAATGCTCTAAAATCATACACTAAATGTTTGGCTTGATTCTTAACTGTTTTATTTCCATTATATAATCAGGAATGGCCAACAAATATAGTCAAGAGCACCTCATGCTGGACAAGCGTGTCAGTTACTCCTCTCCTGGGTAGGCCTTGGCATCTAGGAAACTGTTTTAACTGTTAAGAAACGGGGCTTGAAAACGTAATAATTTCTCAAACGGTTCGTTCTGATCAGAAACAGTATTATTAATGTTTCATTTTTCGTTCCTGAACAGTTAGAACGAAATTAAAACCGGTTAGAACGTTATTCTCAAACCATGTAATGAATATGTTATTAGCCCTAATAAATAATAATGCCTATACATGACTACATTCTGATAGATGGTAATAAAGCCATACATTTCATGGTGCACAGTATCCAACAAAATCAAACCCTTAGAACTATATTATTATACAACTTAAATAAGGCAACACATTTACATATACAATACAGGAAGCGTGGTGTAGGAGTATGCAATCTCAGTTGCCGTAAAGACATGAATCACTAATTATTTATTAATATTATATATGGTAAAACTATATTAATTCGTAATATCACCAGCCCACTAATTAAATAAACCTAATCAATGAAATCAATGACTACATGTGGTACTCCAAGGACTCGAACCTAAGACACTCACACCGAAATTGGCGCACCAAGCATTAGGCTATGAACACAGTTAAAAGTTTAAGCACACACTCACGATGTATTATCCATTTTCGAATACTGGATATTAATCTAAGCATGTTCTAAAGCACAACTGCACTATCATAGCTCAATGATTGCACGATTGGAAGGTGTAATAAAATATGGGAACGTGATGCATATCACGAAGACAAAATTCATAATTATATAAGGTAAAAAATTGTTATTTTCACAAATTAAATGAAAAGTGGTGCATATGATACTATTTGAAACAAAACTACAGTGTCAATTGCCAAGTGAACAAATACAGTAGACTGAATTAGTGTATGTATGTAATACAGATGCATTTACTTCAATCATTTGGCTACTGGAAGTGAAAATGGATGAGTGACCAAATATGGCACGGAACGAAAAAATAACGTTATTAACCGGTTACAGGGATTTCAAAATAGCGTTTTTGCTCCAGAACAGTAAATAGGATAACGTTTTCGTTTCCGTTTTTCTTCCGAGCATAATTTCGTTCGTTTTCGTTCCCTTCAACCGTTTCCAAGCCCTGTTAAGAAATGTCTTTACCAGATGGTGAAGCATCAAAAGAAATTTATATTTCTATGAAATCATCATCCTTTTATGTATTCTATAATCCATCTCTTCACACTCATTCACCTCCAATACATGACATTGCAAAGCATTGAACTCCACTTTCCAATCCTGACCTCATTGCTGTGATCTTATTTATGTGTGTGTGTGTGTGCATATACCAAGCTGTATTGACCTAGTTCGGACATGCAGGGCCTGAGCCACACTCATGTGGTGCCGTGGCAGTCATTCATTCACCCACAGTCTTGCCCACTCAAGCTGGACTGGCGATTGCCAGCTATTACTCTCCCAGAAAGAGCTTGGCACTGATAGTGCCCAATCTTTGGGTAAGGCTGGGACCTCACACACCACACACACCACATCCCCTTGCTCAAGGGAGACAGTAACAGCCTGTGCTGTCAGTGGAATCCACCCCGAGCTGAGCTTGAACCATTGACTTGCTGAAGCGTAAGCGGAGACGCTTCCAACCTGACCACGCAGGCTCTGTAGCAATCCAGTTTTTCTTTGCATTTATACATACTTCTCGCTACTGTCACCACATGCAGGGTTTTTTCCCCTCTCTGTATCTTTTTGGTACATTGTGCTATTCTCAAGCAACAAAACTGCAAGTGCAAGTGTTAGATACAATGTTGGTGGAAAACGTGTGTAAGTAAGGAATCAGCAGTCCCATGATGGCTTTGTGTTGCAGGGGCAGGCAAGGCTGTACACAGGCATGAGTGAGGCACAGGGGCACAGGGACAATTCTTCATGTACAATTAGAGTTTCATACATTTAATAGTCTTCAAGGATGGGGGAGTCTTGGGGACAGAGTTGAGGGTTAGACTAAAAAGATTAAACATGACATTTTGCAAGCATGTTGTATGTAGTGCAATAATGCTTCAGTTGTAGCGACCACATGGAAAGTTCCTCTTGGATAAAACAATGTTCACCTTTTGAAATACAATCTCAAGTACTACATTGAATTATTTAGGCGGTACATTTTTTTTTTAGTCCGTGGAAGAGAACTTTTTTTTTTTAGTCCGTGGAAGAGAACTTTTTTTTTTAGTCCATGGAAGAGAACTTTTTTTTTTTAGTCCATGGAAGAGAACATTTTTTTTTTAGTCTGTGGAAGAGAACTTTTTTTTTTAGTCCTGAGAGAACTTTTTTTTTAGTCCATGGAAGAGAACTTTTTTTTTTAGTCCATGGAAGAGAACTTTTTTTTTTTAGTCCATGGAAGAGAACATTTTTTTTTTAGTCCATGGAAGAGAACTTTTTTTTTTAGTCCATGGAAGAGAACATTTTTTTTTAGTCCATGGAAGAGAACATTTTTTTTTTAGTCCATGGAAGAGAACATTTTTTTTTTAGTCCATGGAAGAGAACATTTTTTTTTAGTCCGTGGAAGAGAACTTTTTTTTTTTTTAGTCCATGGAAGAGAACATTTTTTTTTTAGTCCATGGAAGAGAACATTTTTTTTTTAGTCCATGGAAAGAGAACATTTTTTTTTTTAGTCCATGGAAGAGAACATTTTTTTTTTTAGTCCATGGAAGAGAACTTTTTTTTTAGTCCATGGAAGAGAACATTTTTTTTTAGTCCATGGAAGAGAACATTTTTTTTTTTAGTCCTAGAAGAGAACATTTTTTTTTTAGTCCATGGAAGAGAACTTTTTTTTTTTAGTCCATGGAAGAGAACATTTTTTTTTAGTCCATGGAAGAGAACATTTTTTTTTTAGTCCATGGAAGAGAACATTTTTTTTTAGTCCATGGAAGAGACAGTTTCATGTTTCCCATTGCAAGTGTTCAGCGATGACGCCTTATCTTTGCAGGCGGCCGGGAAGTACCACCAGCGGGGACGCAACTATGTGGTGGAGGACGGGGACATTATTTTCTTCAAGTTCAACACCGGCGGCCTCCTCAAGAAGAAGTGAGAGTGGGTGTGCCTAGTGGTGATAATGATCCTCTACCTGCAGATTGCAACATTCTTTGTCTGCACTCATCTGTGATTGAATCCCCTCCTCTTTTCATTTTTTAAATTAAATCCTGACGGTGGATTCATTTCTGTATTTTATTTACTCCAATGGATAGATCTTGTGTTTGTGCCCCCCCCCCCCCCCCCATCCCCACTAGGGCATATTGTGTTTCTGCCCCCCCCCCCCCCCCCGTCCCACTAGGGCGTCGTGGCCACAGTTGTTTATGTCTCCATTCATCTATTTCTATTTGTGTGAAACTACACAAATGTTTTATTATTTTTGCGATATCAAAAGTGGCTGGAATGAAACTGAATCATGCTTTACCCGATAGATTTTACCCAGTCATAAAAATCTTTGTCATCCTCTGGTGTACACGTCCCATGCGTTATGGGGCTGTTGTGTGCCGCGTTGTGCATCCACTGGACATGGAATTGTGGGTAAACACTGGATCTTGTCTTGTCGTGTTTTGGTCATACAGTTGACTAGCGATCAACACTTGGCAAGTATTGTGGTCATACAGTTGACTAGCGATCAACACTTGCAAGTATTGTGGTCATACAGTTGACTAGCGATCAACACTTGGCAAGTATTGTGGTCATACAGTTGACTAGCGATCAACACTTGGCAAGTATTTTGGTCATACAGTTGACTAGCGATCAACACTTGGCAAGTATTCTGGACAGATGCAGCCAGTCAGCCAGCCACCACTACTATGTGCCCTGTTGTACAACACAGTGTGGGTGGCAGACATGCAACCAGCTGTGTGTGTGGAGGTCACTCTAGCTGCTGCTGTGTTGGTCTGGGAGTCATTAAATAGGTCAGATACGTTTTCTTTTTAACCTTTTTGTTTCCTCTACTTCTCTACGAAGAGTTTTGGTTTTTAACTTTACTGTTTCTTCTGTTTCCCTACTTACAGGCAATATTATGAAAATGATGCATCACAGTTAGTAAACAATGGATCCTGAAATATCAACAGTGGGTCTTCAGATGCATGGCAAGATTGCCTCCGAGGCCTCCCATTTGTTAACAAAGCTTTTAAAACAATACATAAATATGTTAAAAGCATGAAAAAAGCCACGAGAATAATGTCTTTAGATACCCGTGATGACGTGAAGGCCTGCTGATTGCCTCTTGTCCTTCTTAAACACTAGACAATATTGTGATGGGTTAGGGAGTCTTAGGCTAACCGGCAATAAAGTCAAATGTACAGTAATTACGACAACAAATATTATTGCTTTATTGTATATACTGTCTATGTATTTACCTAGTTGTGTTTTACAGGGCCTGAGCTACACTCGTGGGGTCCCGTCTCCGTGGCTACATTTATCCAGTCTTTCTTTCAATTGGTGCACATTATTTGCCAATATCACCTCATTTAGTCCATTCTAAACTTCTACATTGCTATGAGGGAAGCTGTACTTCTTTGTGTTGTTCAGGCATCTCCCTTTTCCTAATTTTTTTGTATGTCCTCTTGTGTATCGACCTTCTCTTTGTTTCCAAGTCAGTAGTCTCTTATTGTCTGTTTCTTCCATCTTAGTTATCAGTTTGAAAATTGTTATTAAGTCTAATCTTTCTCTTCTCTGTTCAGGTGTTGGTAACTTTATCTCGTGTGTGTGTGTGTGTGTGTGTGTGTGTGTGTGTGTGTGTGTGTGTGTGTGTGTGTAGTCTAGTTGATGCTAACGCTGTACCTTTGGGGCTCCCTCAAGGGGGTAGCCTGGGCATAAGTCTCTATTTACACCTGCCCCTGCACCTCCATCTCACATCCTCCAGGCCTCTCACTCTTCCATCCCCTCTCTTATTTTCATGCTCGAACACTCTTATCTTCCCATTTATTAGGGAATTTTATTTATTATTGATTTAGCGTCCTTTTACACGCCTAGCATCTATTCCACCCTTGTATATCCTTGTATATTCTACCCACAACAGAGGAGTCTCCTATTATTCCTGCCCTTGCATGCTCTAATCCTCTCTAAATAAATTTTTCGGGTATGCGGGTGAATATATTTTACCTCAGGTCGTTGGACATCCCTGCCGTGCATAGTCTCGGGTCACCCTTGGACAGGTGTAGGCCTGGATAGCCTCCCACACCAGGGTTACGGTGAAGCCGCTGGGCAGCAGCAGTGGTGGATTGGACTGCAGGCAGATGATCTCTTGAGAGACGATGGTTGGAGTTCCAGGGTCCTAGTTAGCTGGACCATACCCTAGTTAGCTGGACTGTACCCTAGTTAGCTGGACCGTACCCTAGTTAGCTGGACCGTACCCTAGTTAGCTGGACCGTACCCTAGTTAGCTGGACCGTACCCTAGTTAGCTGGACCGTACTCTAGTTAGCTGGACCGTACCCTAGTTAGCTGGACCTGCGGTGTCAAGGAGTGTGGTGACGTCTACACTATAAAAGCCACAGGTGTGGTGGGGTCCTTGGAACCAGTGGTCGGTGAGAGTTCCCTGTCCCTCCACTCTTTGACAGACCTCTCATCCCTTCTCATTATGACAACTGGTTCTCCTCTTTTCCCTAAACAGATTGTCTTGGGAGGCTTTTGGGGCTACACCAAGGGACTTTTTGGGACAGTGTGAGTCTTTTGCTTATTCGTAAAGGGTATATTTCACTTCTTGGACTCTGGACGGGCGTGTGATGGAAGACACCTTGAAGGACTTAAAGAAAATAATCAAGAATAGTAGAAAGACACTGCTGGTTGGAGATTTTAACTGCAAAGAAGTAAAATGGGAGACATTTGAAGGAGGAAATGAAAATACCTGGGGAGATAAATTTTTAAACTGACAATGGAAAACACGATGACTCAATGGGTGACAGAAAACACAAGATAGAGGGGAGATGACGAACCAGCAAGACTTGACCTCGTGTTAACACAAGGTCTTCTAGACCTAGCAAATGAGATCCCTTATGGCTGCCCCATTGGAAAAAGTGACCCTATAATCTTAGCAATGGAGACGAAAGAGGAAATAAAGGAGGAAGATGAATTGTACAAAAGGAGCAGAAGAGACTTTGGAAAAACTAACATGGAAGAACTGAAAAAATACCATGAAGAAATTGCCTGGGAAGAAATGGAAGCAGTGACCGACGTGCAAGTGTAATACAACATTTTTCTGGGCATATATGAGAAAGGAGTTGAAAGACACGTACCACTATATACACCAAGAGAAAAGGGAAAGAAAGAATGGTTTAATGGAAGGTGTGAGAGGGCAAAGAGAATAAGGGATGAGGCATGGACAAAAGTTAAGATAAATCGGACACAAAGAAATAAAGAAGACTATAAATTAGCAAGAATGAATGTGTGCCTAAGGAGAGAGGAAGAGAAGAGTTATGAGAAGGATAGAGTTGAAAAGTGTCAGGAAGAACCCAAACTGTTCTACAGATTTATCAACGCAAGAATCAAGCATAAGGACAAAGTGGAGAGACTGAAAGAAGGTAATGGGATATATGAAGAGCCAAAAATAATGAGTGAAATTCTAAATTAGAACTCGGCAAGTATTCACAAAAGAATCAAAATTCTAAGAACCGCAAGGAATGAAAAAAGTCAGAAAGGAGTGGGAAATAAAAATAGAGAAGGAGGAAGTTTGTGAATTATTGAAGGCATTGGAGGCGAGGAAAGCACTGGGACCAGACGGAGTGTTGGGTTATGTTTTAAAAGAGTGTAGAAAGCAGTGGGTTGAACCAGTCTATGATGTAATAAAGTGCTCATTAACAACAGGAAAAGTGCCAAGGAGTGGCAGAGAGCAGATAGAGTGCCAATATATAACAATGGGAAGAAGGATGAACCACTAAATTATAGACCAGTGTCATTAACTAGCACAGTGTGCAAGATATGTGAGAAAATAATAAAGAAGCAATGGACGGAATACTTAGAAAATGAAGGTATAATAACAGACCGGCAGTTGGTTTTAGGAGAAAAAGATCAAGTGTGACCAACTTAATAAGCTTTTACTCAGAGTAATTGCTATAACACAAGAAAGAGATGGCTGGGCAGACTATATCTAGATCTTAAAAAGGCATTTGATAAAGTTCCACATGAGACTACTTTGGAAATTGGAAAATATAGGAGGAATCACAGGGGTGATCACAACCTGGATGGCAAGTTATCTGAGAGGAAGAAAAATGAGAACAGTAGTGGAGGATGAAAAGTCTGAATGGAGAAACTTATTTAGTGGGCTACCACAAGGATCAGTGTAGGGCCATAGGCACCAATAATGTTCACGATAAACGTCAATGACATGACGGAGGAAATAAATAGTTATATTACTGTAGTCTATTTGCGGATGATGCAAAACTATTAAGAGAAATAAAAAGCTATAAAGATTGTGTAAACACTACAAAATGACCTGAACAAGATCTACAAATGGAGCAGAAGATGGGAAATGGAATTTAATGTAAATAAGTGTTGTAGTATTCACTTTAGCTAGACACGGGTTACACCAAACACTATGTTCGCACACAAGTTTATTGAGATGGTAAGAGGTCCTATAATTACAGCGATAAACCACGAAGACGCGGAGAGCAGAGTGTGTGTTTTGTCCTGGTTCTGTAGTGACTGACTCAATACAGGACGCCAGGGCTGGACAAGGGGGATTTGGGTGACCTCAGTCAGGTCACACCTAAGCCACACCTGGCCAGGCCTGAACCCGAAGGGTAATTAAGCATCTGGCGTTAAGCCCATAATTGAGGTCACTCCCCAAAGGTCACTACAGTGTCATGTGATGGAAATTGGAAAAAGCGAAAAGATATATAAATGGCCATATAAAATAGGAAATGAAATAATTGCAAAGGTTCATGAAGAAAAGGTCATAATGCAGAATAACCTACAACCAGAAAAACATATAAATATTATATTTGGAGATACATACAGGATGTTAAAGAATATTAGAGTGGCATTTCATTACATGGACACAAATATGATGAGAAAGATGATTACTACAATGATCCGACCAAAAATGAAATATGCGGCCATTGTATGGTCCCCAGTGTAAAAAGAAGCATGTGAAAAAGTTGGAGAGGATACAGAGAATGGCAACAAAGATGGTACCAGAGCTAGAAGAACTTTCTTATGAGGAAAGGTTGAAGGAAATAAAGTTACCAACACTCGAGCAGAGAAGAGAAAGAGGAGACTTAATAACAATTTTTAAGCTGATAACTAAGATGGAAGAAACAGACAATGAGAGACTAATGACTCGGAAACAAAGAGAAGGTCGCTACACAAGAGGATATACAAAACAACTAGGAAAAGGGAGATGCCTGAACAACAAAGAAGTACAGCTTCCCTCATAGCAATGTAAAGTTTGGAATGGACTAAATGAGGTGATATCGGCAAACAATGTGCACCAGATGAAAGAAAGACTGAATAAATGTTACGGAGACGGGACCACACGAGTGTAGCTCAGGCCTGTAAAACACAACTAGGTAAATACACACACACACACACACACACACTATCAGAAGTAATTGTTTGAGTTAAGGGTGAAGAGCATTGATGTTTCTGCCAGCTTACTGGATGTTTATGTGACCGGGAATCATTTTCTAAACAAAGTCCTGAATCCTGCCACAGAATTCTATCCCTTTTACCAGACTCTTTTTACCTCTGTATAGCCAAGGCACCAGATACTATCACAGGGCTAGGACGCAGCAGGAGGAAGACGGCTTGTGGTGTGATGATGTATGTCTAGACGCAAATGTTAGTAAGTGATGAGCATTGCAGCTCTGCCTTCCGTATGGCTGATGCAAGTCTTTTCTCAGAGTGGCCACAACGTGTAGTGCTGATGTGATTAGAACATAAGAAAATAAGGAAGCTACAAGAGGCCGCGAGACTTACACAAGGTGGTTCCTGTTACTTAAATCTACCTTTTTTTTTTTTTTTTTTTTTTTACATTTGTGCCTATAGCGCCTGTAGGCAGTGATGACCCAGGGCTCGGATGGTAGGCTCTGGAGGTTTACTTGAGGGCTCTGATGATTAGTCCTTCCCCGTGGTGGCGCAGGCAGGATTCTTATAGTGACGCTTGTGATTAGAGCTCATGTCGCCCCCCCTGTGTCCTCCGATGCACTCGCAATCGAAGGTGGAGTTGATGGGCAGGGCATGTGGGTGTTCTTAGGCCACTCGACGGCGCAGAAGGGTTTTGGGTTTCTTCGGGGATCGAACTCGGGATACCGAGAACGCCAGTCAGAGACGCTAACCACTCTGCTACCGCCGCCTCCTACCTACATCCACCTCTATCCAGACTCCTTTTAAAGATCCCTATAGACTCTGTATTGACCACCTGACGACTTGAGTCCATTCCAATCATTCACTACCCTATTTGTGAACCAGTTTCTCCCTATTTCCTTTTTAAATTAAGCTTTTCCAGCTTGAATCCGTTACTTCTTGTTCTACCATAACAAGCTAATACTTCCTGGCAGGGTAAACAGGGGAGGTGGCAATCTGATCCCTGTTACCCTATAAGCTACATGTGTGAGTGGTTGTGGTGGAAATTAAGCAACACCATACTCGTTGTACTACTCACTTTCCTATCAAAAGAACTGTGAGATGGAGTCATGAAATCCGGTGTTTGTTTTGGTATATGACTGGTTCTTCATTTCGCGTCGTAGTTTCACACACCACAACACTTGGAGAACTACAGGAACTACCACATGTAGGTTTCATGGCCTCTTGTAGCTTCCTTATTTTCTTATGTTCTTAACGTCCAATCGCCAACCCTTAGGAATCTTGTTCGAATCGTGCCTCACCTGGGATTCTTCACACTGGGTCACAAGCAGCTGAATCAAATGCTCACTTCACAATGCTAGTAATCGATATGTTATTAGGTACGTCATCGACATAAATCATTGTCACACAAAGTGCCTACTACCAGAAAATGCTTGCGTCTTTTTGGATTTTGAGAGCAGATGAATAACGAAGGCTGGATTTTGAGAGCAGATGAATAAAAAAGGCTGGATTTTGAGAGCAGATGAATAACGAAGCCTGGATTTTGAGAGCAGATGAATAACGAAGGCTGGATTTTGAGAGCAGATGAATAACGAAGCCTGGATTTTGAGAGCAGATGAATAACGAAGGCTGGATTTTGAGAGCAGATGAATAACGAAGCCTGGATTTTGAGAGCAGATGAATAACGAAGGCTGGATTTTGAGAGCAGATGAATAACGAAGCCTGGATTTTGAAAGCATATAAATAGACAAAGCTGCGTCATTAGAGCAAAAAATGGAAATATCGGAAGGGATTACGTCGGAAATGTGTACGACTGAAGCGTGGGTTGTTAATACTGATAAACAGATAACGTTGTGGTTGGGTGTGGCGAGGCGTAAGAAACAATGGAGTGAGGCAGAGTTTGGTGGGGAGGGGAGACCAGGGGTAGAGGAAAGGTATGGAGATAGACACTATGTTAGAGGATGAAAATGATACAAGGAATTTATGCAACTAAAGCAGTAGATGAGAGTGGCCCCCTCTTATGTATCGATGTTTCTCTCTCTCTCTCTCTCTCTCTCTCTCCTCTCTCTCTCTCTCTCTCTCTCTCTCTCTCTCTCTCTCTCTCTCTCTCTCTCTTCTCTCTCTCTCTCTCTCTCTCTCTCTCTCTCTCTCTCCTCCTCTCTCCTCTCTCTCTCTCTCTCTCTCCTCTCTCTCTCGTCTCTCACTCTCTCTCTCTCTCCTCTCTCTATCCTTCATCTCTCTCTATCTCTTACCATATCTACTGTCTCTCTCTCTCTCATTCTCAAGTCTCCTCATCTCTCTCTCGCGTCTCTCATACTCCTCATCTCTCTCCTTTGTCTACTCTCGTTCTCACTCTCTCTCTCTTCATCTCTTTCAGGGGTTACATGACTCTCTGCCTCTCTTCCTCCGTTTCTCTCTCTCGCAGAATAATCAGTGTCATGTCCGTTATTTTTTTAATGTTACTTGTACCACAAATAACAGTGGTTGGGTCCTGTGGAATTTTAAGTTACCACAAAAATCGGTTGGAGTGTTCGGCGAATATCGTGGTGAGTTAGTGATAAAATATGGGAGTGTTGAGGCATAGCTTGTCATCATTATTCAAGGGTGTGGGTTGACAATGACTCGCATCCGCCCTCAGTCCTTTTGTAGCCCCCGCCGCTTATCTTATCCCTCCTCTCAAGCATTTATATTATCTATTTTTTTTCGGATGTCGAACGTTATGTTTCTGAGGAAATGTTATCTATTGTTTTCCGGCCACTTCAACCGGAATGAACGTGGTATGGGATTGTTTTTTCTTTTTCTTTTTTTTTGGCTTGTGTTGCATAGCTATAAAAAAAATTGTTTAGTTTAGCTGTCTGGCTATACAGAAAGCATGAGTTGGATTTGTTTTCTCTTTCTGTCTCCACATAGGACACAGCGGTGCGCAGTTTCGGGGCAAGCCATAGCACAACCCTCACCTGTGTAGGTAGATCCCTCGGGATGGCAACCAACTTTTTTTATTATGTGACTAGAAAGCCTAGTCTAGTCAGTGAATAACTGACGTTGAGTAAAAAAAAACGAGTTCCTAAGTCGATGAAGAACTGAATATCGTTGTTATTGTGTCGAAACATAATCATTCACTTTCAGAGCTGCAGGATGCGTCGCGAAGCTCAAGTAATGTGTATAACAGCGGTTCTTAACCATGGGGGCCCTGGGCCCTAAGGGGTAACCCTTAGGGGGGCGTGAGCCAAGAGATAAAAAAGATAAAAACTAAAGTATTTAACTTGAAGCCCGAACTTCGCTTTAACCCCTTGAGACCCAAAACGTAATTTCGATTATAATTTGGGTACCATTAGACAATTTTTAGTGAATATAAACAATATCTTATAGATATGACCTGTTTAGTATCCTTGTCCACTAACTAATTTGGTATATTCAGTTACTTTTGGTAATTTTATGGCTGACAGCAGACGATTTTGTATAGCAAAGGAAAGATCTGGGCGTGAAGGGGTTAACATGAAACTGGCTCGCGAGCCTGAGCTAAGAATGTCACTACAGGGAACCAAATGGGGCTGGAAAACTCTGCGGTGACGCCTTGCCAGGTGTCACTAACTCCGTAGACATTTATGCAATATTATTTTTTGTTATATTATTACTACTTATTGTTATTTTTATCATTATCATTATCATCATTATTTTTGTTGTTATTGTTATTACTATTATTATTATACGGCCAGGGTGCTATCTATTTTTGATGAAGCTCTCGCTCGCTCCCAGTGCGGCAGCACCCTAATTACTATTAATGCTTGCTCCAATTATCATTATCCCTTTGCTTGAAGCGAGGGCCACCGCACACCAGAAGCTACGCGAGCTACGCTACGTATATGTGCTAGCTATGCACGCTATTTCGTCCCTACCCCGAAGACACATATCTCAAGCTAGCTATAACCTCAGTTACATGCTACTATTCAAGATGGCCAGTTGTGCTCTGTTGTTTTTTGTTGCTAAGTTTTATTCCGTACTTTGTGGTGGAACATGCATATGGTAGGTAGTAGCTACGCACACCGGAAATTACATTGATATCACAAAAGATACGCAAAAAAGTACATGGTAATTTGGGCCCCACATTTCCTGTCTCTGTGTTCGCATGCCTCTGACTGGCTTTTTCTCTCTGTTTGCCTGTTTTTCTTTTACCCTTTTCTCTGCATCGCTCTGTCAGTCTGCTTGTTTCTGTCTGTCTGTCTCTCTCTCTGTTTGTATACCTCTGTCTATCTGTTTATCTCTGTTTGTTAGCATTCGCATTTGTTCGCATATGTTCGCACTCGAGCCGGGAGAGCGGTGAGCCTAGCTGGGACAAAAAAATAAAAATAAAACACAGCACTTGTTTGAGGGTCGAGCATCAACTATAATAGGAATCGAGTGGATTATTGGCTGCAATTCTGATAATCGTGCACGGAGTATTCGTAAGAGTCGATCAAATAATACGCTTTTAAACTTTAATTCGTTATTTCGGGTTATGTTGAATGCAATATATTTAAGTACAGACAAGTTTTCAGTGCGAGGCTAAATTTTCATAGAAGCGCTCATGTAAAAATACGACCGTACATTCTCTCTCTCTCTCTCTCTCTCTCTCTCTCTCTCTCTCTCTCTCTCTCTCTCTCTCTCTCTCTCTCTCTCTCTCTCTCTCTCTCTCTCTCTCTCTCTTTCCAACATTCTTCCCTTCCTTTCTTCCTTCATATTCTTTTGCTTTTCTTTACCTTAACGTAACGCTTTTTCTTTTTTCTCTCTCTCTCTCTCTCTCTCTCTCTCTCTCTCTCTCTCTCCTCTCTCTCTCTCTCTCTCTCTCTCTCTCTCTCTCTCCTCTCTCTCTCCTCTCTCTCTCTCTCTCTCTCTCTCTCTCTCTCTCCTCTCTCTCTCTCTCTCTCTCTCTCTCTCTCTCCTCTCTCTCTCGGGAAGGAGAAGATAACAGACAGGGTGGTAGGGATAAAAGGAAGAAGAGAGGGAGAAAAAATAACGAACAGAGGATATAATATAAGCGTATGACCCACTTCTACTTGGCGAGCATCCGTCTATGGCAGATTGGACCGACCCTCCCTCCTCCTCCCCTTTTTCCGCCGCCCCGTCACCTAGCCTTCCATAGCTAACTCAATAAATACCCGTACTTCCTTTCCCTGCCAACCTTGTACACTGTTGTTATCGCTGACGCATACATGTAGTAGTGCACGTGATATGTCATTCCCAGAACTAGGTTGCTTACGTGTGGCGATACGCGGGAAAAGTTGATAAAATAGCTACTGAATGTTTAGAATAACGAATCGCTTGTGTATGCAGGGAGTATATTGCAATGATTTTGAGAAACATCCATACGACATTGAGTTATATTGTTTGTTTATAAATACCAGTAAAACGCTTTAATTGGCGAAGGGCGAGCGAGCCCGTAGAAACCCGCCGCACGTGCGCACGTGCGGCGGGTTTCGGGTGCGGCGTGCGTGCGGCGGGAGAGTCACCCGGACTCTCGATAGCAAGGAAATTTGTCTGCTGTCATCTAAACTGCATTTACCTTTGCCTTTTTACGCTGAAACTGTAGGGATTGAATGGGGCTATTAGATGGCGAAGACCGCTTGTCAATCGGAAGCGGGATTCCAAAGATATAAGCTCCTGAAAAGCGTGATGGTCGGCCGGGTCGGGTCGGCCGCTTAACCCTTATAGTGCCGAGGAAAAAATCCCGGAAAAATCCGAGTGAGTGAGGCTTCGCGCTCGCTCGTAATTATGTTATTTTTTTCTCTTGGAAGAATAATAGCTGGATGGATGGATAAGACAGATACAGGTAACACAAGATATTATTAACAGTCATACGATTGCTTTTCATATGTCATATCGTTGCTATGTTTTATTTACATCGTAGACGTAACATGTAGCCTGTGTTGTATTACTCAAATTGAACGTAACACAAAGTACTTTCCTTATCTTTCTTCTCTTTTTTATTTTACTACTTCTTCTTTCTGTTTAAAGGCAGATTTTCCCATAATATACTTCATGAGGCTAGATGGCTGATGACACGCTTCCAACTATCTCTATCCGTTGCCTGTATACTTCTTCAATGCCCAATGCTGCCAGATCCTCTTCAACACACTGCCTCCATGTCTCTATTTTTACTGGCATTATATTAACTATTATTATTATCACAATCATCATTATTATTACTATTGGTAGTATCGTTATCATCATCTTTGCATAGGACAAAGAAGCACACCTAGCATAATCGTACCCACAACAAAATGCTCTTCAATAAACTCTGATCTTTGCAACCCTTACTGCGCGTGTTAAATGTATATAGGGGAGAGTACAGGGGAGGGTGGTTGTCTGCCTGCATGGGTGAGAAACATCTGGGGTGGTGCATGTTTATAGGAGTAAATATAGGGTGTCGTGAGCCTGCTAGGGGATGAGGGCTGGCCTGGTTATAGTGAGTGAGCGTGCGGGGAGAGGGAGAAGTTATTAGAACAACGGGTAGAGCTACGTACTGAAGAGAGAAAAGAGAGAGTAAAAATAGACAGACAGGCAGAGAGAGAGAGAGAGAAACAGACTGATAGAGAGACAGATACAGAAAAAGGGGCAAAACCAAAACAAACCAGGCCAACAGAGATAAATAGACAGACAGCGGGATATAAACAGACAGACTGACAGGCAGACAGAGAAACAAACAGACTGATAGAGAGACAGATACAGAGAAGGGGGCAAAGAGAGAGAGAAAGATAGACAGAGGCATAGAAACAGAGAGACAGACAGACAGAACAGAGACAGACAGACAGAAAGAGACAGACAGACAGAAACAGAGAGACAGACAGACAGAAACAGAGAGACAGACAGACAGAAACAGACGCCACGCAACTGGGGCAATAAAGAAAGGAAATAAAGTGGCCAGTGAGGTCCGGGATGAAGATAATATTAATAAACAAACTGAGGGAGGGAAGGAGGGAGAAAGGAAGAAGGAGGCAATGAGGGAAGGGAGGGAAGGAAGGGAGACTGGGAGGTTTGAAGGCAACGAGGGTGTGAGGGAAAGAGGGAGAAAGGAAGGTTTGGAGGGAAGGAGGGCGAGAGGGAAGGAAGGAAGGAGGCAATGAGGGAAGGGAGGAGGAAGGAGGGCGGGAGGGGTGGGAGGAAGGGAGAGGTATGTAGCTTGTATTAACCCCTTGAGACCCAGAACGTAATCTCCATTGTAATTTGGGTACCATTAGACGATTTTGAGTGAGTATAAGCAATGTTTTTATAGCTATGACCTATTTAGTATCCTTGTCCACTAGCTAATTTGGTCAATTCAGTTACTTTTCGTAATTATATGGCTCGAAAACACACACTTTTTCATAGCAAAGGAAAGATCTGGGCGTGAAGGGGTTAAGGATGTGAAAGGGTTGCAAGAGAGGGGGGTGAGAGGGGAGAATATACATAAATAAGGGAGAGTGTAATATGAAAGGTTATACATGCAGTGGGTTGTGATCGCTGCAAAACTCATTATAGTTCGCCATGTCGTGACGTAACATCGTAAAAAGCAAGAAAACGATCGACTAGGGGAAGAGAATCTGATCAAAATACGGGAATAAAATGCATTAAAAGATAAATTATGAGATGAGGAATCGAGAATGCCTACGATAATATAAATGTACTTTAGTCTAAGATGCTTAAATATTTGATGGGATAAACAAGTAAAATGTCGACTAAGGAAACAGACTCTGATCAAAATACGGGAATAGAATGTATTAGAAGATGAATTATGAGATGAGGGAGAATGCCCACGAAACAAAATGTACTAGAGTCTACAATGCTTAACCCCTTGAGACCCAGAACGTAATTTCCATTGTAATTTGGGTACCATTAGACGATTTTTAGTGACTATAAGCAATATTTTATAGATATGACCTGTTTAGTATCCTTGCCGACTAGCTTATTTGGTATATTCAGTTAGTTTTCGTAATTTTATGGCTAACAACAGACAATTTTATATAGCTAAGGAAAGATCTGGGTGTGAAGGGGTGAAATAGTTGATGGGATAAGTATAATTTTCTTATGATAAACAATTTGATAGGAAAAAAGATGTTCGGTATGAATACATTAAATTTTGAAACCGTGTATGTCATGCTTGATAATCCGGCTTCAGAATATTTGTGTATCATGCTAACGGGCGGGAGTCAAACCTGGCGGTGCTCGAACCATGGTGTCGTAGGGAAGGAGTAGAAATCAGGGTCACTTTGCCAGTCTAAACCATACAATGTGATGTAAAAAAAAAAAAAAAAAAAAAAAAAAAAAACGCGTCGCGGAAAGGTCATCGGGTCATGTCACAACGGCGCGTCGAGTGACCTAACTGACCTTATAACAGAGAGATCACAGTGGTAGGTAGGTAGGTAGGTAGCTGGAAACTTACCCCACATCAACCTTTGTGTTAGTATATAAACTCTACAACAATCGGACTTTTCTTCGTAATGATAAACACGAGAAATCCCTTGACGATAATGGCAAATAAAATGTTCAAATGCGCATCTGTATAGACTAAAAATAAAAGCCGCTTAGTGTTCAATCGCTAAGCCTTGTATAGACTATATGAATTGATTAAAGCAACTCACGGGAAACTCGAGAAGGGAATCGGATCCTAATAACATACATTCAAAGCACACAGTCTACTTAACCCCTTCACGCCCAGATCTTTCCTTCGCTATAAAAAAAAATGTCTATTGTCGAGCCATAAAATCACGAAAAGTCACTGAAATACCAAATGAGTTAGTCGACAAGAATACTAAACAGGTCATAGCTATAAAATATTACTTATAGTCACTAAAAATCGTCTAATGGTACCCAAATTACAATGGAAATTACGATCTGGGCCTCAAGGGGTTAAACATAGCCTTAATAAAGAAATACATGCGCATACACATCTTAATTAAACTATAAAATGCAGGTAGGGACGCAGATGAAGGTGAGGGAAGGGCGAAGGGAAGGGCGTGTCTGTAGTAAGGAGGAGGGGAAAGGGAGGGCGTGGCAGGGAGGGAGGGGAGGCAGAAGGGGAAAGGGAAGGGAAGGGGAGGCAGAAGGGGAAAGGGAAGGGAAGGGGAGGCAGAAGGGGAAAGGGAAGGAAGGGGAAGCACAAAGGGCAAGGGAAGGGTACACGTGTGGGTGGGTCCTGCATCCCCCCCCCCCCCGCTAGAGGATACTGAGACGCTATATATAACTTTATGGCCGGACGCATTACCCTGGACGCCCTCGTGTGCCTTCCACGGGATTATGAGAGAGAGAGAGAGAGAGAGAGAGAGAGAGAGAGACAGAGACAGAGACAGAGACAGAGACAGAGACAGAGACAGAGACAGAGACAGAGACAGAGACAGAGACAGAGACAGAGACAGAGACAGAGACAGAGAGATATACCAGACCTCCCTCACATTGCTTCTTTTTCAGTACTTCATAGGTAGGGAGTAGGATGGTCTGTCTCCCTTATGTACAGAACTTTAAGGGGTGTAATAGTTGTGCTTTAGAAGGGGAAATGCACCTCAGTAATGCCAAAAATATTTACAGACTAACACTACCACACACACACACACACACACACACACACACACACACACACACTCACACTACACACACACACACACACCACACCCACACACACACACACACACACACACACACACACACACACACACAAACTGGCACACTGCATGGCACGCGCGTAAACACTATAAGCCTTGTCACTGCGAAAGGTCAGGCCAGGTCACGAGAGAGAGAGAGAGAAGAGAGAGAGAGAGGAGAGGAGAGAAGAGAGAGAGAGAAGAGAGACAGAAAAAAAAATCAATATAATATGATGAAGAAATATCAACTTTAGGCAGAGTAAAAAAAGATGGATTATATTGTCAGGGATTTATGTGAGGAAGGTTTCAGGGGTGAGGGAGGGTGGGGCAGTAGTTTAAATGTCAAACCCAGACAGGTCACGGCATCCAAGGTCAGAAAAGGGCTCGTTCCTGGAGGAGAAGGGGGGAGGGACACACACACACACACACACACACACACACACACACACACACACACACACACACACACACACACACCTGCATCCGTAAAGACTTGTAGGTCATGCGAAAAATCTATATGGAGGCGTTTAGCATGAGGGCATTTTAGTTCGGCTGTAACGTGTGTAGTACTGTGTAGGTGTGTGTGTGGCAGCAGATGGTGGTGGCAGGTGGGGTCAGAGGTCAAGGGGTCACCGGCAATGTAGGTCACAAGGAGAGGTTATGGAGGCTCACCTTTATATAGTGTTGGATTAAAAGGACACGACGCAGGAGGCACTGTAATACACTATGCTACCACGAAGAGAGAGAGAGAGAGAGAGAGAGAGAGAGAGAGAGAGAGAGAGAGAGAGAGATAGAGAGAGTAAACAAACACTCGTCTAAAGATTCATATCACTTCTTTTTTCCTTCACTTTTCTCTTCTTTTATCAGTACTGTTATTCCTTTCCCTCTTTCCCTTCCTTCCTTTCCTTCCTTCCCTTCCTTCCTTCCTTCCTTCCTTCCCTCCTTCCCTTCCCTCCTTCCCTTCCTTCCTTCCCTTCCTTCCCTTCCTTCCTTCCCTTCCTTCCTTCCTTCCCTTCCTTCCCTTCCTTCCTTCCATCCTTCCTTCCCTCCTTCCCTTCCTTCCCTTCCTTCCCTTCCTTCCTTCCTTCCTTCCCTCCTTCCCTTCTTCCCTTCCTTCCTTCCTTCCCTCCTTCCCTTCCTTCCTTACTTCCTTCCCTTCCTTCCCTTCCTTCCTTCCTTCCCTTCCTTCCTTCCCTTCCTTCCCTCCTTTCCTTCCTTCCATCCTTCCCTTCCTTCCTTCCCTCTTTCCATACTGTTTACACTCTCCTATATACTTTCCCTGACATCTTGACCATCTGAACACTTACAGCCTTAACTTATCTACCTTATAAGCCATAGGTGTGATTAATAACTGCTTAAATAATAAAATAATTAGAAATCTATGCTGCAAATGTGAAGGCAAGGCTAAAGAGGCATGCATTTTTCAGTCCAGGAGGCTATAAAGACGTATTTGGGCAAGTGCATAGAATCGTCAACACCCCAACAAGACTTTGACTCTTATAAAGCACGTCCTGTATTAACTTGAATGTCACATAGATGGTTCTAAGTCACCCTGTGTATCCAGCTTCATTGTAGGAGTGTTATTTAGCTGCCAATGTCATATTTTGAGAGAGAGAGAGAGAGAGAGAGAGAGAGAGAGAGAGAGAGAGAGAGAGAGGAGAGAGAGAGAGAGAGAGAGAGAGAGAGAGAGAAATATAGGGAAAATACAAACAAAAATCATTGGGTTGTAAAAATGTATTGAATCGAATAAGTTAAGTTTAGAGGTCCAGAAAAAAAATACAGAGACCAAGAGCAAGACTTATAAAGAGAGAGAGAGAGAGAGAGAGAGAGAGAGAGAGAGAGAGAGAGAGAGAGAGAGAGAGAGAGAGAGAGAGAGAGAGTGTGTGTGTGTGTGTCTAACAAGGAAGAGAAACGACATCTTGCCCACGGGACCTAACATGTCACCAGTGGTTGTCAGCTGTTAATGTTGACCTTGTGATTGTGACTCACATGCGCGACCTCCTGTCTCCATATCGTACCCGACACACACACACATACACACACAACACACACACAACACACACACACACACACACACACACTAAGAAAACAAAAACTCATGCATTTTTTTGTCACAGGTCAATGATATTCAATAGAAACAAGGAAGGCTGTAACCCATCCTTTGTTGTGTGGGACCAAAAGCATGTGTACGTTATTTCCACACACTTCGCTACAATGATAGGGATTTGGTTAGATTTTACATTGATGAACATAAACGGGCACGTGATGAATGGAAATCTTGAGTAACTGATCTGTAACTTAGCCTTAGATCGGTCACACACACACACAACACACACACACACACACACACACACATATGCGTCAGCTGGCAACACTAGTGGACATACATCGCTGACTCCAAACTAGCCAACTGGGACCTTTCACATCTCATCTGCACACACACACACACACACACTCACACACACATACTCTCTCTCTCTCTCTCTCTCTCTCTCTCTCCTCTCTCTCTCTCTCTCTCTCTCTCTCTCTTCTTATATATATATATATATATATATATATATATATATATATATATATATATATATATATATATATATATCACTATTATTATTATTATTATTTCTATATCATTATCAGTTACCATTATTACTAATATTATTGCTTATATTATTCATTATTTTTCATATTATTTTCCACGAGATTCATTGTTTGTTAAACAAGTAATCCATGGTGGTGGATGGGCCACAACATGCGTCAGCTTACATTAATTATAATTGTAGGTCCGTAATAGAGCCTTGGCTCAATGGACCTTGGCTGCATTATTATTATTATTGTTACGTATTTATGTTATGTACAAAGTGGCCAATAAATGTATCAATCAATCAATCAATCAATCAATCATAGTTTTTGTCTGAATGAATAACGCAAAATTAGTAAAGTCCTATTTTTTTTCCACTGACATGAAAGAGCACTGCACGATAAGACACAGAGAGAGAGAGAGAGAGAGAGAGAGAGAGAGAGAGAGAGAGAGAGATTGTACAGAGACGAAAAACCGGGTGGTGAATGAAAAAGGAAATGAGAGCCTGGTAAGGGTAGAAAAACTGTGTTGTCAGCGAATAGGTGAGGGAGCGAGCGTGGGAGGTTGGTGGCACTGGGTTGGATGGCACTATGGAGATATCGACTGAAAGGAGAGTGATACGGGTTGTTGTCCTGGCGACGAGAGAGAGAGAGAGAGAGAGAGAGAGAGAGAGAGAGAGAGAGAGAGAGAGAGAGAGAGAGAGAGAGAGGCAGTTAAACAGACACGTAGAGACAAGATCTAATGTACGTACTACCTTCTCCATATCGTCAGCGGGAGTGAAGAGAATAGTGAAATTTATGGTAGAGAGAGAGAGAGAGAGAGAGAGAGAGAGAATGCATTTGTCTCGTCGGTACCATCAAATATAACGAATTCCAGTTCCAGTTCATTTTTTTTATTGCATAGGAATAGTACCATACATAGTAATAATACCATACATAAGAATAGTACCATACATAAGAATAGTACCATACATAATAATAATACCATACAAAATAATAGAAAACATAATAAAACAAACATAAAAAGGACAACAAAATAATAGTATAAAAATCAGGTAGTAATCAGGGCAGAACTAGAAGTACGGATTCAAGCTGGAAAAGCGTAGATTTAAAAAGGAAATATGGAAAAACTGGTTCACAAATAGGGTGGTAAATGATTGGCAAGGACTCAGTCGTCAGGTGGTCAGTGCGGAGTCAATAGGCAGCTTCAATTAATAGTAAGCTGGATAATTTCATGGATGGGGATGAAAGGTGGATGTAGGTAGTGTTTTAAGTAACAGGAACTAACACGTGTAGGTCTCGCGGCCTCTTGTAGCTTCCTTATTTTCTTATGTTCTTATGTTCTTATGTTCTTATGTTCTTATGTTCTTATGTTCTTATGTTCTTATGTTCTTAAAAATAAAGTTTAAACCATCAGCAACATGGAGATAACGTATACGGGACGTCCCATAAGAGACCTCAGATTAACAAAAGTTCGTGTTGGGCAACTACTGAGGGCTTCCCATCATGCATTGCGCGGTGACCTTATAGAAGAACATTATTATCTTCTTCTATAAGGTCACCGCGCAATGCACGATGGGAAATCCTCAGTAGTTGCCCAACACGAACCTTTATTAATCTGAGGCATCTTATGGGACGTCCCGTGACTGGCGAGGCTGTGTAACGTGATGCTGGGATTCCTGTATGTCACGCTTGCTTCCGTTAAGTAATGTCCTATAACATTATGGGTCATGGGGTATTCTCGCAGGACTTCTTATCATGGGACAGCAATTGGGACACACACTCTCTCTCTCTCTCTCTCTCTCTCTCTCTCTCTCTCTCTCTCTCTCTCTCTCTCTCTCTCTCTCTCTCTCTCCTCTCTCTCTCTCTCTCTCTCTCTCTCTCTCTCTCTCTCTCTCTCTCTCTCTCTCTCTCTCTCTCTCTCTCTCTCTCTCTCTCTCTCTCTCTCTCTCTCTCTCTCTCTCTCACATGAATTGCACGTTCCCAAACTGTGATCAAAAGAAATGAATAAGAATCGTGAATTTATCTTAATATAAAATACACACATCCGAGCCATAAAGATTAAAATTTTTGTTTACGCATATATAGTGTTACACGTAGAAACTAATAACACAACTCTAAGATAAACACTACCTCTCAACTGTTTTTATAATGTGTTTTATAAGTGCACTAAAACTATTTGGGAATCCTTATCCTTCGCTCTAGTTCCTCAACGCACCATTATTTGCTTTAGTACTGAAGTTCATTTCCTCCTGTATGTATAGTATAGTTCATTTCCTCCTGTATGTATAGTATAGTTCATTTCCTCCTGTATGTATATTATAGTTCATTTCCTCTTGTATGTATATTATAGTTCATTTCCTCCTGTGTGTATAGTATAGTTCATTTCCTCCTGTATGTATAGTATAGTTCATTTCCTCCTGTATGTATAGTATAGTTCATTTCCTCCTGTATGTATAGTATAGTTCATTTCCTCTTGTATGTATAGTATAGTTCATTTCCTCTTGTATGTATAGTATAGTTCATTTCCTCCTGTATGTATAGTATAGTTCATTTCCTCCTGTATGTATAGTATAGTTCATTTCCTCCTGTATGTATAGTATAGTTCATTTCCTCCTGTATGTATAGTATAGTTCATTTCCTCCTGTATGTATAGTATAGTTCATTTCCTCCTGTATGTATAGTATAGTTCATTTCCTCCTGTATGTATAGTATAGTTCATTTCCTCCTGTATGTATAGTATAGTTCATTTCCTCCTGTATGTATAGTATAGTTCATTTCCTCCTGTATGTATAGTATAGTTCATTTCCTCCTGTATGTATAGTATAGTTCATTTCCTCCTGTATGTATAGTATAGTTCATTTCCTCCTGTATGTATAGTATAGTTCATTTCCTCCTGTATGTATAGTATAGTTCATTTCCTCTTGTATGTATATTATAGTTCATTTCCTCCTGTATGTATATTATAGTTCATTTCCTCCTGTATGTATAGTATAGTTCATTTCCTCCTGTATGTATAGTATAGTTCATTTCCTGTTGTATGTATAGTATAGTTCATTTCCTCTTGTATGTATAGTATAGTTCATTTCCTCCTTTATGTATAGTATAGTTCATTTCCTCTTGTATGTATAGTATAGTTCATTTCCTCTTGTATGTATAGTATAGTTCATTTCCTGTTGTATGTATAGTATAGTTCATTTCCTGTTGTATGTATAGTATAGTTCATTTCCTGTTGTATGTATAGTATAGTTCATTTCCTGTTGTATGTATAGTATAGTTCATTTCCTGTTGTATGTATAGTATAGTTCATTTCCTGTTGTATGTATAGTATAGTTCATTTCCTGTTGTATGTATAGTATAGTTCATTTCCTGTTGTATGTATAGTATAGTTCATTTCCTCCTGTATGTATAGTATAGTTCATTTCCTGTTGTATGTATAGTATAGTTCATTTCCTCTTGTATGTATAGTATAGTTCATTTCCTCCTGTATGTATATTATAGTTCATTTCCTCCTGTATGTATAGTATAGTTCATTTCCTCCTGTATGTATAGTATAGTTCATTTCCTGTTGTATGTATAGTATAGTTCATTTCCTCTTGTATGTATAGTATAGTTCATTTCCTCCTTTATGTATAGTATAGTTCATTTCCTGTTGTATGTATAGTATAGTTCATTTCCTGTTGTATGTATAGTATAGTTCATTTCCTGTTGTATGTATAGTATAGTTCATTTCCTGTTGTATGTATAGTATAGTTCATTTCCTGTTGTATGTATAGTATAGTTCATTTCCTCCTGTATGTATAGTATAGTTCATTTCCTCCTGTATATATAGTATAGTTCATTTCCTCTTGTATGTATAGTATAGTTCATTTCCTCCTGTATGTATAGTATAGTTCATTTCCTCCTGTATGTATAGTATAGTTCATTTCCTCCTGTATATATAGTATAGTTCATTTCCTCCTGTATGTATATTATAGTTCATTTCCTCCTGTATGTATAGTATAGTTCATTTCCTCCTGTATGTATAGTATAGTTCATTTCCTCCTGTATGTATAGTATAGTTCATTTCCTCTTGTATGTATACTATAGTTTAGTTCATTTCCTCTTGTATGTATATTATAGTTCATTTCCTCCTGTATGTATAGTTTAGTTCATTTCCTCTTGTATGTATAGTATAGTTCATTTCCTGTTGTATGTATAGTATAGTTCATTTCCTCTTGTATGTATAGTATAGTTCATTTCCTCTTGTATGTATAGTATAGTTCATTTCCTGTTGTATGTATATTATAGTTCATTTCCTCTTGTATGTATAGTATAGTTCATTTCCTCTTGTATGTATAGTATAGTTCATTTCCTCTTGTATGTATAGTATAGTTCATTTCCTGTTGTATGTATAGTATAGTTCATTTCCTCTTGTATGTATAGTATAGTTCATTTCCTCCTTTATGTATAGTATAGTTCATTTCCTCTTGTATGTATAGTATAGTTCATTTCCTCTTGTATGTATAGTATAGTTCATTTCCTGTTGTATGTATAGTATAGTTCATTTCCTGTTGTATGTATAGTATAGTTCATTTCCTGTTGTATGTATAGTATAGTTCATTTCCTGTTGTATGTATAGTATAGTTCATTTCCTGTTGTATGTATAGTATAGTTCATTTCCTGTTGTATGTATAGTATAGTTCATTTCCTGTTGTATGTATAGTATAGTTCATTTCCTGTTGTATGTATAGTATAGTTCATTTCCTGTTGTATGTATAGTATAGTTCATTTCCTCTTGTATGTATATTATAGTTCATTTCCTGTTGTATGTATAGTATAGTTCATTTCCTCTTGTATGTATAGTATAGTTCATTTCCTGTTGTATGTATAGTATAGTTCATTTCCTCTTGTATGTATAGTATAGTTCATTTCCTCCTTTATGTATAGTATAGTTCATTTCCTCTTGTATGTATAGTATAGTTCATTTCCTCCTGTATGTATAGTATAGTTCATTTCCTCCTGTATGTATAGTATAGTTCATTTCCTCCTGTATGTATAGTTTAGTTCATTTCCTCTTGTATGTATATTATAGTTCATTTCCTGTTGTATGTATAGTATAGTTCATTTCCTCTTGTATGTATAGTATAGTTCATTTCCTGTTGTATGTATAGTATAGTTCATTTCCTCTTGTATGTATAGTATAGTTCATTTCCTCCTTTATGTATAGTATAGTTCATTTCCTCTTGTATGTATAGTATAGTTCATTTCCTCCTGTATGTATAGTATAGTTCATTTCCTCCTGTATGTATATTATAGTTCATTCCTCCTGTATGTATAGTATAGTTCATTTCTCCTGTATGTATAGTATAGTTCATTTCCTCCTGTATGTATATTATAGTTCATTTCCTCCTGTATGTATAGTATAGTTCATTTCCTCCTGTATGTATAGTATAGTTCATTTCCTCTTGTATGTATATTATAGTTCATTTCCTCCTGTATGTATAGTATAGTTCATTTCCTCGTATGTATAGTATAGTTCATTTCCTCCTGTATGTATAGTATAGTTCATTTCCTCCTGTATGTATAGTATAGTTCATTTCCTCCTGTATGTATAGTATAGTTCATTTCCTCCTGTATGTATAGTATAGTTCATTTCCTCCTGTATGTATAGTATAGTTCATTTCCTCCTGTATGTATAGTATAGTTCATTTCCTCTTGTATGTATAGTATAGTTCATTTCCTCCTGTATGTATAGTATAGTTCATTTCCTCCTGTATGTATAGTATAGTTCATTTCCTCTTGTATGTATAGTATAGTTCATTTCCTCCTGTATGTATAGTATAGTTCATTTCCTCCTGTATGTATAGTATAGTTCATTTCCTCCTGTATGTATATTATAGTTCATTTCCTCCTGTATGTATAGTATAGTTCATTTCCTCCTGTATGTATAGTATAGTTTCATTTCCTCCTGTATGTATAGTATAGTTCATTTCCTCCTGTATGTATAGTATAGTTCATTTCCTCTTGTATGTATATTATAGTTCATTTCCTCCTGTATGTATAGTATAGTTCATTTCCTCCTGTATGTATAGTATAGTTCATTTCCTCCTGTATGTATAGTATAGTTCATTTCCTCCTGTATGTATAGTATAGTTCATTTCCTCCTGTATGTATAGTATAGTTCATTTCCTCCTGTATGTATAGTATAGTTCATTTCCTCCTGTATGTATAGTATAGTTCATTTCCTCCTGTATGTATAGTATAGTTCATTTCCTCTTGTATGTATAGTATAGTTCATTTCCTCCTGTATGTATAGTATAGTTCATTTCCTCCTGTATGTATAGTATAGTTCATTTCCTCTTGTATGTATAGTATAGTTCATTTCCTCCTGTATGTATAGTATAGTTCATTTCCTCCTGTATGTATAGTATAGTCATTTCCTCCTGTATGTATATTATAGTTCATTCCTCCTGTATGTATAGTATAGTTCATTTCCTCCTGTATGTATAGTATAGTTCATTTCCCTGTATGTATAGTATAGTTCATTTCCTCTTGTATGTATAGTATAGTTCATTTCCTCCTGTATGTATAGTATAGTTCATTTCCTCCTGTATGTATAGTATAGTTCATTTCCTCCTGTATGTATAGTATAGTTCATTTCCTCCTGTATGTATAGTATAGTTCATTTCCTCCTGTATGTATAGTATAGTTCATTTCCTCCTGTATGTATAGTATAGTTCATTTCCTCCTGTATGTATAGTATAGTTCATTTCCTCTTGTATGTATAGTATAGTTCATTTCCTCCTGTATGTATAGTATAGTTCATTTCCTCCTGTATGTATAGTATAGTTCATTTCCTCCTGTATGTATAGTATAGTTCATTTCCTCCTGTATGTATATTACGTTGTTATTTTCACATTTTTTCCTGTATACCTTCGGGTGAAAATACAATTATTATCATTATTATACTATTATTACTACTATTATTATTATTACTATTACTACAACTTCGTGACGCTGATCCGATAGAAAACAAATAGCACGGGGACAATAGGTACGATGTTGTTAAGGGAGAGGCATTGATATGATAGGTATGGGTGACTGTTGTGGCACATTGCATTGACAGGTTTCATCCAGTTCATTATTGCTGGGTCAGTTAGTTCAGTGAGAGGTCAGGGAGTTTAATTCCATCTCTTATAAATAGATGGTAACATGAGTACGATGTTTTAGCAGGGGCGTACGATGTTTTAGCAGGGGCGTACGATGTTTTAGCAGGGGCGTACGATGTTTTAGCAGGGGCGTACGATGTTTTAGCAGGGGCGTACGATGTTTTAGCAGGGGCGTACGATGTTTTAGCAGGGGCGTACGATGTTTTAGCAGGGGTGTACGATGTTTTAGCAGGGGTATACGATGTTTTAGCAGGGGCGTACGATGTTTTAGCAGGGGCGTACGATGTTTTAGCAGGGGTGTACTATGTTTTAGCAGGGGCGTACGATGTTTTAGCAGGGGCGTACGATGTTTTAGCAGGGGTATACGATGTTTTAGCAGGGGCATACGATGTTTTAGCAGGGGCGTACGATGTTTTAGCAGGGGTATACGATGTTTTAGCAGGGGCATACGATGTTTAGCAGGGGCGTACGATGTTTTAGCAGGGGTATACGATGTTTTAGCAGGGGCATACGATGTTTTAGCAGGGGCGTACGATGTTTTAGCAGGGACGTACGATGTTTTAGCAGGGGCGTACGATGTTTTAGCAGGGGGCCCTATGATGTTTTAGCAGGGGCGTACGATGTTTTAGCAGGGGCGTACGATGTTTTAGCAGGGGCGTACGATGTTTAGCAGGGGCGTACGATGTTTTAGCAGGGGTGTACGATGTTTTAGCAGGGGCATATGATGTTTTAGCAGGGGCGTACGATGTTTTAGCAGGGGCGTACGATGTTTTAGCAGGGGCGTACGATGTTTTAGCAGGGGCGTACGATGTTTTAGCAGGGGCGTACGATGTTTTAGCAGGGGCGTACGATGTTTTAGCAGGGGCATATGATGTTTTAGCAGGGGCGTACGATGTTTTAGCAGGGGCGTACGATGTTTTAGCAGGGGCGTACGATGTTTTAGCAGGGGCGTACGATGTTTTAGCAGGGGCGTACGATGTTTTAGCAGGCGCGTACGATGTTTTAGCAGGGGCGTACGATGTTTTAGCAGGGGCGTACGATGTTTAGCAGGGGCGTACGATGTTTTAGCAGGGGCGTACGATGTTTTAGCAGGGGCGTACGATGTTTTTGCAGGGGCGTACGATGTTTTAGCAGGGGCGTACGATGTTTTAGCAGGGGAGTACGATGTTTTAGCAGGGGCATACGATGTTTTAGCAGGGGCGTACGATGTTTTAGCAGGGGAATACGATGTTTTAGCAGGGGCATACGATGTTTTAGCAGGGGCGTACGATGTTTTAGCAGGGGCGTACGATGTTTTAGCAGGGGCGTACAATGTATTAGCAGGGGCGTACGATGTTTTAGCAGGGGCGTACGATGTTTTAGCAGGGGCGTACGATGTTTTAGCAGGGTGTACGATGCTTTAACAGGGGCATACGATGTTTTAGCAGGGGCGTACAATGTTTTAGCAGGGGTGTACGATGTTTAGCAGGGGCGTACGATGTTTTAGCAGGGGCGTACGATGTTTAGCAGGGGCGTACGATGTTTTAGCAGGGCGTACGATGTTTTAGCATGGGAGTACGATGTTTTAGCAGGGGCGTACGATGTTTTAGCAGGGGTGTACGATGTTTTAGCAGGGGCGTACGATGTTTTAGCAGGGGCGTACGATGTTTTAGCAGGGGCGTACGATGTTTTAGCAGGGGCGTGATTAGCGTGGATGTCATGGCAGTCATTACGAAGGGCGTGGCTGTGCAGTGGCCGTCAACCAGACCGTTCCGTTTTGACTGTTTTTAGAGGCGACTTGTACATACATACATACATACATACATACATACATACATACATACATATAGGGAGCTTTAAAAAGAGGCTGGATAAATTCATGGATGAGGATGAAAGGTGGATGTGGGTAGTGTTAAGTAACAGGAACTATCTAGTGTAGGTCTCGCGGCCTCTTGTAGCTTCCTTATTTTCTTATGTTCTTATGGTCTTAGACATACAGCCGCGACCATGGATAGCCGGGCGACGTAACCAAAGCCTTTAGCATTAGGTTTTACTTCCTTACATTTATTCCTTATCTAATTCAGGCTATTGATAAAGACTTTGGACGGACTTTGGACTTTGAACTCTCACCCCAAACTTAATCGCGAGTCAACTCCTTATCTTTTTAAATGCCTTATCGTAGGTCACTAGATAGCAGAAAGGGAACAGCAGCTGAAGTGTGTGAATTTAACTGATTTTTTTATATGAATTTGATGGTTAAAGTTTTTATGAACACAACCACACACACTTACACACTCTCTCTCTCTCTCTCTCTCTCTCTCTCTCTCTCTCTCTCTCTCTCTCTCTCTCTCTCTCTCTCTCTCTCTCTCTCTCTCTCGCTGTCTGTCTGTCTGTCTGTCTGTCTGTCTGTCTGTCTGTCTGTCTGTCTGTCTGTCTGTCTGTCTGTCTGTCTGTCTGTCTGTCTGTCTGTCTGTCTGTCTGTCTGTCTGTCTGTCTGTCTGTCTGTCTGTCTCTCTCTCTCTCTCTCTCTCTCTCTCTCTCCTCTCTCTCTCTCTCCTCTCTCTCTCTCTCTCTCTCTCTCTCTCTCTCTCTCTCTCGCTGTCTGTCTGTCTGTCTGTCTGTCTGTCTGTCTGTCTGTCTGTCTGTCTGTCTGTCTGTCTGTCTGTCTGTCTGTCTGTCTGTCTGTCTGTCTGTCTGTCTCTCTCTCTCTCTCTCTCTCTCTCTCTCTCTCTCTCTCTCTCTCTCTCTCTCTCTCTCTCTCTCTCTCTCTCTCTCTCTCTCTCTCTCTCCTCTCTCTCTCTCTCTCTCTCTCACACACACACACACACACACACACACACACATGGGTTCTCACGTATGGGCGGGCGGGTGTTCACTGTTCTTGTTTCTGGGCGGCAACAGGTTTCAGGTCGCCTCGTCCGTCACACCCGGAGTAAAAATCGTTACCGAGGAATCCCGAAATTCTCTTCATGCTTTCCGGCTTTTTGTTTATCGCGGATTGCACTAATGGAGGCATGAGTAATGGTCTTTGTTTATGCATGAAGATAAGCTGCACTCGGGTGAAGAGCCAGGGACCAGGGTAGTTATGCAAGGGACGACACATTGCCAGGAGTTTAGGTTGACTGTTGTATAATATCTGTAGTATAGGGGAATGTAGTATACGAAATATCTGTAATGATAAAATGTAGTATAGGTTGTATAATATCTGTAGTTAGGTTGATAATATCGTAGTATAGGTTGTAATAATATCTGTAGTATAGGTTGTATAATATCTGTAGTATAGGTTGTATAATATCTGTAGTATAGGTTGTATAATATCTGTAGTTAGGTTGTATAATATCTGTAGTATAGGTTGTATAATATCTGTAGTATAGGTTGTATAATATCTGTATGTTAGGTTGTATAATATCTGTAGTATAGGTTGTATAATATTTCTAGTATATTGTAGTTAGGGTGTATAATATCTGTAGTATAGGTTGTATAATATCTGTAGTATAGGTTGTATAATATCTGTAGTATAGGTTGTATAATATCTGTAGTATAGGTTGTATAATATCTGTAGTATAGGTTGTATAATATCTGTAGTATAGGTTGTATAATATCTGTAGTATAGGTTGTATAATATCTGTAGTATAGGGTGTATAATATCTGTAGTATAGGTTGTATAATATCTGTAGTATAGGTTGTATAATATCTGTAGTATAGGGTGTATAATATCTGTAGTATAGGTTGTATAATATCTGTAGTATAGGTTGTATAATATCTGTAGTGTATAGGTTGTATAATATCTGTAGTATAGGTTGTATAATATCTGTAGTATAGGTTGTATAATATCTGTAGTATAGGTTGTATAATATCTGTAGTATAGGTTGTATATCGTAGTATAGTTGTATATACTGTAGTATAGGTTGTATAATATCTGTAGTATAGGTTGTATAATATCTGTAGTATAGGTTGTATAATATCTGTAGTATAGGTTGTATAATATCTGTAGTGTATAGGATGTATAATATCTGTAGTATAGGTTGTATAATATCTGTAGTATAGGGTGTATAATATCTGTAGTATAGGTTGTATAATATCTGTAGTGTATAGGATGTATAATATCTGGTAGTTGTAATCGTAGTATAGGTTGTATAATATCTGTAGTATAGGGCGTATAATATCTGTAGTATGAGGATATATCTGTAGTATAGTATAATATCTGTAGTATAGGTTGTATAATATATGTAGTATAGGTTGTATAATATCTGTAGTGTAGGTTGTATAATATCTGTAGTATAGGGTGTATAATATCTGTAGTATAGGTTGTATAATATCTGTAGTATAGGGTGTATAATATCTGTAGTATAGGGTGTATAATATCTGTAGTATAGGGTGTATAATATCTGTAGTATAGGTTGTATAATATCTGTAGTATAGGTTGTATAATATCTGTAGTATAGGTTGTATAATATCTGTAGTATAGGTTGTATAATATCTGTAGTATAGGTTGTATAATATCTGTAGTATAGGGTGTATAATATCTGTAGTATAGGGTGTATAATATCTGTAGTATAGGGTGTATAATATCTGTAGTATAGGGTGTATAATATCTGTAGTATAGGGTGTATAATATCTGTAGTATAGGTTGTATAATATCTGTAGTATAGGTTGTATAATATCTGTAGTATAGGGTGTATAATATCTGTAGTATAGGTTGTATAATATCTGTAGTATAGGTTGTATAATATATGTAGTATAGGTTGTATAATATCTTCATGTCCACCACAAACAATTTCGTTATTTCACCACAGCTCACGTTTTTATGGAAGTTAGGAACCTGCTGCCTCTCAAAAGCCTGTTGTATAATATAAGAACATAAGAACATAAGAAAATAAGGAAGCTACAAGAGGCCGAGAGACCTACACGAGGTAGTTCCTGTTACTTAACACTATCTTCTATCTTCTCATGTCCACCACAGACTACTTTATTATAATTTACTTGACTATATTTTTACTTATTTAATCACAGCTCACGTTTTTATGGTAGTTAGGAACCTACATCTCATAACCCGAAACTTTCTAATGTTTAGGTACTCTCTCATCCTCCTCGGCGAAAGTGAGATTTTGGGCATCATTGCCACGACCCATTGTGTGTGTCTCCCCGATGCACCACCACTCGTGACCTGCTGAGTACGACACTAACAACAGGAACAGTGTGTCGGAACCACCCAACAGTTGCATGTGTTCTGTGCTAGCAGCTTTGCTTTGTGTTTGTTAATCCTCAAACCTTCATTAAATCACTCTTGATGTATATTTAGGAACAGATAAACTACTGAAAAAAAAAAAAAAAAAGGTGTTTGGTTTCACTTTTCTTTTTTCCTTTCTAAGATTTCTCCGAGCAATTAGTTGTTCGTCTATTGAAGGAGAGAGTAGCAAGTCTTCTAGGCGGCGGCGCTGCTCTGCCAGACGCCGTGCCATAACAACCAGCGTGTGTGTGTGTGTGTGTGTGTGTCGGGGATAGTTACCACGAAGGGGAGCAGTTATAGGAGGCAGGTTTACGTATGTTGGTGATGGTAGCTATTATGAGTACCACAGCCTTCACATATGTATCCAAGTAGCTACCTTTACATAACCAGTAACATTTCCTTTGGCGATGAAAGTTATCGTGCGGGTTTGACAGAGAAAGTCTTCATTGGTATAAAATTATGAAGCTACGAAGTCAGTTTGATCCGCTTTGAATCGACACCCCGACTCGATCGCTCGCAGGAACACCATGACAGGACTTACGAGATAGTACGGATGATATTAATCTGAAAGAATCCCACCCACGCATCGCTTTCTAATCTTCATGTCTATCGTTCACACGTAAGGTAAATCGTATCATTATAATCAAAGCGAGGGCGTGTGATGTGCAGCGCAAGTGAAATAGTACGCCACCCGCCTCGCGCCTTCAGTCAGTCCGCGGCGAGCGAGCGAGTGAAGCAGCAGACAGCATAGCAGTCAGCGCGCCAGTGTCATCAGAGTGGCAGCAGAGAGAAGGTGCGGTGCCAAGGATCGACCGTGGATTATCGTAGTCTGTGCCGCTATACGGGGATATCGACGGTTTGCAAGTGGCCTGGAGAGCGGGATCTGCCAACTCTGAGGTAGGAATGAACGTGTGTGTCTTGTGTACTAGGAGTCTGCAGCGCTATCCTTTGAAGCCGCGCATTAGAGAGACACTATAGACTGTATGCACACCTTTCACTGCTGTTCGTGTTAAGCAGCCCAGCCAAAACGCCAGACGAGCGCCACTTTCTCACTTTCTCTGGCGGACACCTTGTTGACCCCCGCTGCGGCAGGGAGGCAGGGAACGGCAGGGTTACAGGGAGTTCGTGGCGGTCACCTACTGGAGTGGAAAGGGACGACTATAGGGTGGCCGGTGCGTCAGTATACATGTGCGTCGCGCATTGCCCCTCTCTCCCTCTCTCTTTCTCTGTCCCCATGGCACTCACACTGTCCCTTTCTCCCTCCCTCACAGTCGCTGGATCGGCCGTGTCCGCGCCACACGTCAGCTCCTCCCCGCCACCACTGCCCCACGCCAACCGCACCATGGGAGACCCCGCCACCGTCAAGCTGGCCACCCTCCTCGACGTAGCCAAGGTAGGCCCCCCTGCTTGGTGTTGATGAATGGTGAAGGGGGTGATAAGCACAGTGGAGGAGATGATGAATGGTGATGAGGGTGATAAGCTCAGTGTTATTGATGGTGATGTAAGATTAATTATTAAGATATTGGTGTATGTATGTGTGTCTGATGATGAGGATGGGGGTGATTAATAAGTTAATGACGCGTAAAATGTTGATAAGTGATGATGGTGGTGATAAGCATAGTGGAAGTGATGGTAATATAAGATTAATAATGATATTGGTGTAAGTGTGTCTGTAATGATGATGGGGGTGAGGATTATGTTATTGACACGTAAAATGTTAGTGGTGGTGGTTACGGTTCCTGTAAAGCTTATCCTCAACACCACCATCACCACCACATGCAGTCACAAGGTCGTTAATGAATGATGAGGTCTATAGGCGCCGAAAAGTACCCTTCATCACATGCCTGTCTGAGTTAACCCTGTGTTATCGGGTTCATCTCAACAACACAAATAGTTTCCTCACGCCCCTGGAGGTCACGGCGCCACAAGCGGGTGGTGGGGGCCTGCAAAGACACCTCAGCTCGGCGCCACAACGGGTGGTGGGGGCTGCAATGACACCTCAGCTCGGCGCCTCAAACGGGTGGTGGGGGCTGCAAAGACACCTCAGCTCGGCGCCACAAACGGGTGGTGGGGGCTGCAAAGACACCTCAGCTCGGCGCCACAAGCGGGTGGTGGGGGCTGCAAAGACACCTCAGCCAAAGCCTTCCCTCAGCTCGGCGCCACAAACGGGTGGTGGGGGCTGCAAAGACACCTCAGCTCGGCGCCACAAACGGGTGGTGGGGGCTGCAAAGACACCTCAGCTCGCCGCCGCGTCATTAGGTACATCATTATTATTCTGCCTCAGCTATTCTTGAGTGTTGTCGAAATTCGCTTACGTCGCACCACGCATTAAAAAGTTCCTACACTCTTTGCTCCGAGGACTTTCAACCTTCTGCCTAATATTCAAGGTCTTGAGATTAGTGCAGGAAGCGTGAATATATCTTTGTATGTTTTTCTTTGTTTAGTTCGTGAAGGGGGAAACGGGAAATATGATTCAAAATCATTTGGGAAGGTGGGAAATGGAAATATTATCAAAATCCTATTGTTCTAAATCAAAATCGCTTTTCTTTTTATTGAATAGAGTAATGACCCAAACTTCCTATGAATTACGGTGACAGAGAACAATCATTTATAGGAAACTTGTTCGATCCATCACAGCAGCACAGGGCCGCAGCCTCTCCGCCCTTTGGCTGCCGGGTTAAAGCGGAACTCTCCATAGTTGCCACTTGAACAGGGCGGGTGTTGAGGGGGGAGGGGGGGCAGGGCGGGGAAGATAAGTCCTGCATCACCTCCCATTACCTCGCAACTCTCCATTAGCGTATCGTTAATCCCTTAGGACTGTTGCCTCGCACACCCGGGAGTTAGGGAGGCAGCTGTGCGCCCGGGTTACAGCTCTTGACTACCCTATTGTTGATCAGGGTGTGTGCCTTGCTTGCACCGATGGCTTCATTTGCAACACACCTCGTTGGGAGCGTGGTGTGCGAGGTGCAGGACTGTTTACCCTCGAGCGTTTTCTGACCCGCTATAGGATTTCAAGGTCACAGGCGCATCCTTGAGAGAGAGAGAAAGAGAAAACAACCTTGTGACAGTGTTTTGTTGGCTAGTTTCTACTTTCTATTGAAGTGAATGATCGCCAGATGTTGAGTTTTCGTAGTTTACATCGTAGTTTTTAGCCTAATCTGCACATTTTGTCAAGTAATCAGTTCATGATGGATTATTAGATCTCTGTACCGAAGAGTCTTGCAGTTGTTGCGGGGAGCATAATCGACAGCGAGGCGGGGCGGGAGTGTGCCCTCCGCCAGGCGTGGGAGGGGACTGCGCAGGTGAAGGTGATGGATGGATGGCTTGATAACTTTGACATTATCTTGAGTTCATCCTTTCCTGCCAGCCGTCGCCAACCAGTTTATGCAGAGTCAACCACCGCGACACTGCCACGGCCCAGCGCCCAAATTATGACTGGGCAACGTATATAAAACTTTGAAACATTTGAGTTACAGTACATTTGTAACAACTTCATGCAAGACTGTAGCTATCAAGACTGTCAGTGTAAGTCAAGCGTTCACTTGAAATAAGGATGACAGTTTGCCAGTCATTAGTCATCGTCGCTGCCGTCATCCCTCTCTTGTGTGTACTACATTACTCTCTCTCTCTCTCTCTCTCTCTCTCTCTCTCTCTCTCTCTCTCTCTCTCTCTCTCTCTCTCTCTCTCTCTGTACATCAAGGCTCTACGTAGATCTTATTAGTTTGTTACATCGTAGCTTTGGTTTCGTGGCTTTGCGTCCCTACCGTAGATAACAGTAAAGTCGCCACCTGCAGTGATGTCGCCAGGCGCCATATATTACGAATGATAGCATTACTACTGATTTTTATGTGTCACTGAAGATGATACACAGTAGTTTATATCATGACTGTATAATCTACCCTGTTTCAGCGTTGCTTTATGCTTTGTATCTGCAAGTATATACGGTTTACAATTTCGCTACGCGTTTTTTTTCTTTTCGGGCGACGACGACAGCGGTACGGCACTCAGTAAATAAACACTAGATGGCGACTCTACTGTTGGTAGCCACTTTGTAGATATTTTTGTAATTTGTTTATTTATAGCCATAGTATGACACAGATGAAGACACAAAATGACACAGACTCTCCAGATAGCCCCTTCTAACTTTCCTGAAATCATGGATGTAGAAATGTAAGTATTAACGCCACCACACGTCTGTAAACAGAAAAAAAAGTTGTCCTGGCGACTTAACTGTTATCTACGGTAGAAGCTCGGTAAATGTTTGGATTAGGGAAAATAATTAAATACGAAATTTTGTCAAATCTACGACAAAAAAAAAACATTATGCCCGAGAACCAGACACGAATTATAATTTTTTATTTTATATTCCAAAGCTGATTTGTTACTTTATCCTATCTAATGACTCAACAGCTCACTCATCATTTGGATAACGGTCAACATATATAAGTACTTTTTTCCCTGTAGTGTTGTTCTCAGGTCGAAAGTTATATCAGGGAAGGTGGGAAAGAGTGATGAAAGAAGGGAGGGAGGAAAGCTACCTGTATCTCCTTATGATTCCCGGCATCCTGTCACTTTCAATTCTCGTCGCCAATCCAACAATCGTGCCGCGCAGTGGGATATCGAGGCCACCCTGTCACCCCACAGCTATCGTCTCCATCACTCTGGCAGGCGATAAAGAGTCATTCAGGAGGAAATATGACGCATTGTTTCGTAATAACCGAACCTTTCAAAGACCCATTATATAATATGACACATTGTTTCTTAATTAATAACCGAACCTTTCAAAGACCCATTGTTTCTAAAGCAATTACAATAGGGTGAGGATCATCATTGTTGTTCAGAAAGCTTCACCAGATGCAGTGTTTCACAACGCACCACAGACCTGAACCATTGTGATGCAGACCCGTGCTTTGTGCTCACACCCAGAGGACTTAAATTATTCAAGGCTTTTCCGATCCACAGTCTTTGTTGTGCACTGACTAATCCCTCCCGGACGTAACTTTTAGGACAGCGTAACGAGGGAGAAAGAGGGGGATGGGAGGCAGAGAGAGAGAGACACATGGCCGATTTTCTAAACATGGACTTGGGCTCACCTAAGACTAACCATAGCTTTAGACCAGACATTTAAGCTTTTTAACCATTTTTCCAGGGGTTTTAGTCTCAGATTGGAATGGTTAGACCCTCACGACCCTCTCCAACATCCAAGTCTAATGATATTATACCCTGGACAAATGTTTAAAGCACTGAAATGTCTGTCTAAAGCCATGGTTAGTCTTAGGTTAGCCCATGTCCATGTTTAAAAAATCGGCCAACTGACACTACACTAATCTACACTCATTACCATGTCTCACAATTTTGCTGCTGGCCCAGTCTTTATCGGGTCACTATGAGGCGACAACATGTACCGCAGACCCATGTTTCCGGGAGACAGTGTATGAATGAGACCGAGTGTATGAATGAGACCGATGTCGTATTGACCCTCGCGCACCGCTGACTTGCACATCATGAATACTCTCGTCGGTGTCACCAGAGAACACTTAATACCTTCACCATCACAGTTCTGCCGACCTTAATATACATAAGAAACTAAGGAAGCTACAAGAGGCTGCGAGACCTACACGTGGTAGTTCCTGTTACTTAATACTACCTACATCCACCTTCATCCCCATCCATGAAATTATCTTGCCTCCTTTTGAAGCTCCCTAATGACTCCGCACTAACTACCTGTCTACTGAGTCCATCCCAATCATTTACCACCCTATTTGTGAACCAGTTTTTCCCTATTTCTTTTTAATTCTATACGTGCAGTTATAGGAGTTGCATGGTAGTTGTTGTTAATACCAGTTTTACAGTTGTGCATTTGTGCGTCATTTAATATAACACTCCATCCTGTTTTATTGAACGAGTGTCTGTAGTTCCAATACATGACATCTCTGTAACGAATTAGCATTATCACTTTATCCATCTCTTATTTTGCCTTGCCGCGCCCCTACTTCGTCAACTCACACACTCACAATTCACTCCTCGCCCTCATTCCCTGCCCTGTGTATGTAGGTGCCCGCGTGGTGTCGTGTGTGCGCGTTCCCTCAGTGCATAATTCCCTATTTTAGCACACACACAATTTTAGCCATGCATGCGCTCGTCTCGCCCACCCACCCGCCCGCCCGTCTGTCTGTCTGTTGTCCTACTTCCCGCCCACCACACAGACTGTCGCCACGCCCGCACCGCACACCCTGCCTGCTCGAGTAACCCACGTGCATGAGATCGATTCGTGTGTGTGTGTGTGTACGAGAGGAAGGGAGGGCCCGCATTCAGTGCTTTCCCTACCCTTATCACTTTTATCTTTGTCTCTCCACTCCTCTCTCCCTCCACCCTTCCCTTCCTTCCTCTCCCATCCAAGACCAGTACCGTCCCTCCCTTCCTCTCCCATCCAAGACCAGTACCGTCCCTCCCTTCCTCTCCCATCCAAGACCAGTACCGTCCCTCCCTTCCTCTCCCATCCAAGACAGTACTGTCCCTCCCATCCCAGCCCTTCGCCACACCTGTTCCAGCCTCCGATACAGGTGTGGTGGTGGCGGCATCTGTTCGTCCTCTCCCCACCCCATGCACTCAACCCTTGCCCATACTCACAACACACCTTTAGTTCAGCTGTTGTCTGCCACTACTACTACTACTACTACTACGTACTACTATACTACTACTACGTACTACTATACTACTACTACGTACTACTATACTACTACTACGTACTACTATACTACTACTGCTTTTACTACTACATTGCTACTACTACTACTACTGCTTTTACTACTACTACTACTACTGCTTTTACTACTACATTGCTACTACTACTACTACTGCTGCTTTTACTACTACTACTACTATACTGTTTCTACTGCTTCTACTACTATATTACTATTTCTTCTACTAATATACTGCTTCTACTGCTTCTACTACTATACTATACTACTACTACTGCTTCTACTACTACTACTACTACTACTACTACTACTACTACTACTACTACTATACTACTACTACTACTACTACTACTACTACTCTTACTACTACTCTACTACTACTACAATATACCTCACCGCCTCTTATTTGCGCGGGTACGCCATAGCCCCACTCGCTATTGACTGTGGCATCCAACCTTACAACTACCCCTAAAAATACATACATTTACTAACTAACTACCCCTAAATTTACAAACCTACTCTATTCCTAACCTATCCACCCTTACACTACTACTACTACTACTATACTACTATACTACTACTACTACTACTACTACTACTACTTCTACTACTACCTCCTCTTCCATGTCTAACATCTCCTTACACTGACGATAACTTTTCTTATCAGCCTTTCCTATTCCCCTTCCTTTCTTCCTTCTTTTCTCTTCCCCTTTCCTTCTCCTGCCATCACACCCACAGGCATCTCCTCTTCCTCTCCCTCCTCCTCTTCCTCCTCCTCGACTTCCTCTCCTGCCCCTCCCGCCCCTCCCCCATATCACCTTTCTTCTCCCTTCGTGTCCCTATCATGTATTGCTGTGTTTATATTCACCTGTCTATGTATATCAGTATGTATGATCGTCACCACCACCACCACCACCACCACTACAAAATACTACTATGTATTCTTACCATCACTACTAATGCCCTTCTTGCATTTATGAGGAATTGTTTAACACACACACACACACACACACACACACACACACACACACACACACACACACACACAGCCAGTACGTACCACAAGCACCATCACCACATATCTCATTTACCCACCACCACCACATCCTCCACGACCTTCACTATAGGACTTCCCACCGGATGAACTTCATTTGACGACTTCCATCACATCCTCCACCTCCTACGCGTCCTTCTCCTACTCCTACTCCTTCACCCTCTACTCCTACTCCTTCTCCTACTCTTCCTTCTCCTTCTCCTTCTCCTTCTTCTCCTACTCCTTCTCCTTCACCTCCTACGCGTCCTTCTCCTACTCCTTATCCTACTCTTCCTTTTCCTTCTCCTCCTTCTTCTTCTCCTCCTTCTCTTTCTCCTCGTCCTCCTCCTACTCCTCGTCCTTCTCCTCCTTTCTTCTCCTACTCCTCCTTCTCCTACTCCTCCTCCTTCTTCTCCTAAGCCTTCTCTTTCACTTCCTACGCGTCCTTTACATACTCCTTCACCTCCTGCTCCTCCTCCTCCTCCTCCTCCTCCTCCTCCTCCTCAAAAACCAACCACCATCACCACCAATTAGTAGTAGTAGTAGTCAGTGGTTTAATTTCAGTCTCACTATGTATACTCTATGTATACATTGTCGCCTCCGTGGTGCAGTGGCTAGCGTGCCTGGCTACGAATCTGCGGGCCCTGGTTCGATCCCGGGCCAGGGCAAGTCGGTGACCAGCCTACCCAGCTGTTCTTCCTTCCTTTCGGGGTTGATAAATGGGTACCTGGGGTAACCTGGGGAAGGTAACTGTGGTAACCCGGGAGTCACACTAGCCCTGTGTCCCGGGGTAACGGGTCCTCACCCACCACAGGCTCTAAGGGCTAATGCCACGGAGATGAGCACCGCATGCCACGCGCAGCTTAGCGTATGCTCCCATCTTTATCTTTTACCTTTATGTATACTAATTAAAGGTGTACTGAAGTGGTATGGTCATATGGATAGAATGGATGAGGAGAGTATGATTAATAGAGTATTTTAAGAAGAAAAAACAATTTATGACCACTACTACTACTTCTGCCACTACTTTCACTTTATAAAAAATCCACCACCACTACTATCATACCATCACTATTCTAACCACCACTACTACCTTTCTACTACCACTACAAATGATCATGATTTTACAAAGGTGTTCGGGCTAGTTCATCTTCATTCAGTGTGTGTGTGTGTGTGTGTGTGTGTGTGTGTGTGTCTGTGTCTGTGTCTGTGTCCTTACATAGATTAGATACTTTCACTGGTCTCGATACCTGTTTGGCGGGACGAGAGAGAGAGAGAGAGAGAGAGAGAGAGAGAGAGAGAGAGAGAGAGAGAGAGAACCATAGCTATAAGATCTCGTGGTTTGAGAGATGCGACCCTATGGAGTCATGTCATAAGCTTCATAGTCTCGTGTCGCATAAACTATAATAATTCTTCAGCTTTCCTCCTGACCCACTTTACCTTAACCGAATGCAGATAAGCTTACTAGTTTATCCTATATTATGGTTGTCTAGTCGTGTGTTTACATGGATCGGATAAACCTTCACTCGAGATACTATGCCTTAGATTTACCTTATTTCCTTAGATACCAGACCTTAGATTTACCTTTATTTTGTATATTTACGTTATTCATGTGTTGTCATTGTCTACGAGTAACCTAACCTAACAAAAACCTATCCTAAACCTAACATAGCCTAAATCTAACCCAACCAAACCTAACATAACCTAAATCTAACTTAAATCTAACCCAACCAAACCTAAACCTAACATAACCTAAACATAACCTAAATCTAACTTAAATCTAACTTAAATCTAACCCAACCAAACCTAAACCTAACATAACCTAAATCTAACTTAAATCTAACTTAAATCTAACTTAAATCTAACCCAACCAAACCTAAACCTAACATAACCTAAACATAACCTAAACATAACCTAAACATAACCTAAATCTAACCTAACCAAACCTAAACGTGACCTAAACGTGAGAGTCTTGTTGGCTTGTTCATGTTTGGCTTCTCCTATCTTATGTTAACATGCGTGTTATCTGACTGTCTATTTATCATTCCCTTCCTCTGTTTATCTTGAGGCTGCCGTCCTGTCTTAAGGTCGTGTTTGCTCATGCTTAGATTAATAATTATTATCTGTATGTTTGTATATTCTTTCTGTATGATGGTTTATTTAGCTGTTCTGTGTGTCTCTCATGCTTCGTTTTACTGCATCTTTACTCATTTTGCTTAGTTGTTTAGCTGCCGTCCCGTCTGAAGGCCGTGTTTGCTCATGCTTAGATGATCTGCATCTTTGTATTTTATGTGTTCGATCGTTTGTTTACCTTTTCCGTGTGTCGTTCAAGCTTCGGTATACTGCATCTCAAATCTTTTCGCTTAGTCGTCAGTTATAACAGTCCTGGTCTCACTTCTCAGCTCAGTCTTAATGTGACTTTTGCGTGTTTGTGTGTGTTTGGATGTTCCCTCGATGTTGACAAACTCTCTCTAGGCACCTGACCAACCCTTTCCCTTAGCTGGAGTTTATTTATAGAGTTTTCAGATGGTTTGATATACGCTTTAGTTGTTTCTTTGCCCTATTTGATTCCAACGGTGAAGCACAAGACATAACATAGAATATATACAGGTAGAATAGAATAGAAATACATACATACAATAGAAATATAATACACTAGAATAACAGCATTACGAGCCTGGTGTTGAGGGGGGGGGGCACGAAGCACGTTTGCCTAAAGGTGTTGTATCAAAGCCTTGGTGTTGACAGGACCTGCCGCTGCTGGTGTCACGCCCACACTAGACACTCATTCCCACCCACGATCTTTTTTTACATAAATGAAAGTAGGGATAAAGCCATAAAGCTCTACTATATGTCTTATTAAAGCTTAAAAGGAAACTGTTGTCAGAAAGTAAATGAAAGTAAGGGTAAAGTCATAAAGTTTCACTAAAATTATTATTAAGGCTTAAAAGAAAACGTCAGTCAGATAAGGTTCGTTGCTTACAAAGTCATCCGTTTATCAGGATGCTAAACGTTTCTGGTTTGCAATAGTCCCGTCCAAGACCTGTTTACTTTAACCCCTTGAGACCCAGAGCGATATTTCCATTGTAATTTGGGTACCATTAGACGATTTTTTGTGAATATAAGCGATATTTTATAGATATGACCTGTTTAGTATCCTTGTCTCCGAGTTAATTTGATATATTCAGTTACTTTTCATAATTTTATGTCTCGACAACATACGATTTTTTATATAGCAAAGGAAAGATCTGGGCGTGAAGGGGTTAAGGTCTTGTTCCCGTCTTCGTGTTTCCTGTGGCATTTTCTGTGTTTACAAGAGTTTAGGTTGGTAAGGTTTCAAAAGTTCTTATGTAGTTATGTGAGAGAGTACTAACCATCCAAGACCTCATGGAGAGAATAATCCTACAGGCGCTATAGGCATAACGTAAAAAAAGAAACGTCATTACTACAGGTGGCTCGTCTCATATATGTGTTCATGTTGGTTCATTTCTTATCCTAAAAACTGGCTCGTCTCGCTATATTTGTTCATGTTGGTTCATTTCTTATCCTAAAAACTGCTCGTCTCCCTATATTTGTTCATGTTGGTTCATTTCTTATCCTAAAAAGTGGCTCGTCTCATATTTGTTCATGTTGGTTCATTTCTTATCCTAAAAAGTGGCTCGTCTCATATTTGTTCATGTTGGTTCATTTCTTATCCTAAAAACTGGCTCATCTCCCTATATTTGTTCATGTTAGCTCATTTCTTATCCTAAGAAGTGGCTCGTCTCTATATTTGTTCATGTTAGTTCAAAGTTTCAAGGTTTCTCACTCGTGCAGGACATTTAGTTCCACCAGTTATTTAGATTCCTCAGAAAGCTCACGTTCACCCAGCCGCGTCCACAGTTGTGTTAGCGGGGGTTGTGGGTTCGGCAGATCATAACACTTGTATGTCTTCCTAGCCTTACGTCTACACTGTACACTTCCCGTTGTTTCCAGGCCACGGTAATCCCTAAAGCCGCACCACCAGGATTCCGGTTGTGTGTTCATACCCTTAGTATACAATTGGCTTTTGTTCAAACCCTCTTAAATCTCTACCAAAGTAACTCCTGTAGTCACACTTGTAAATAGTGTTAAAGCTGATATTTTAAACCAGTGGAGGAAACTGAACTTGTATTATATTAGACGAAAGTGAAGAGATATTGATGCAACTACAGATCCGTGTGACTCTTCGATGATTGATTGCGTTATTAAAAAAAAAAATCATTCACTACTGATTTGAATTGTCTCTGGATTTAAAAAGGAAATTAAAATAATAAACTTAATAAAATTAAAACAAAACTGCCAGCAATCACTGGCTTGGTGGTCCTGGCCACTTTGATGAACCTCGTGGTGGACGTGACCTCCGTGCTGGAGGTGCTGCAACGGATCAGCACTTCCAGCACAAGGGACCTGCGTGCTCTCGTCAAGAGCACAAAGTACAAGGGCGACGCACTCCTGGAGAAAGAACAGGAGGCGATCGTGCGCGAGGAGAGGGAGATGACCCTCCTCGCCCGCCGCATGGCCCGGGCCAAGGCACAGCTGCAAGGAGTCCAAGCAGGACCTGCAAGTTGTGAAGGACGTCGCCGCAAAGCAGACAGAAATCCTGCGCCACAAAATCACCGGCACGCTCAAAGAGGCAGACAGTCTCCTGACCCTGACGCAGGAGACTGTCCAAAAGATGGAAACCATTCGGTCACGGGAAGACCCTTCTGCCGCCACGCTGCAGCAGCCCGTGGCAGACAAGGATACACCAGCGGGGACATCACCGCTGGTTCCCTCAAGTACGTGTTGACGGAGAATATTCCCGGCACACGGCCTGGGAGACTGAGAAGTTTGTCGTATCCAACATAACTGTGAGCGTGTCCCCCATGAAACTGGAAGAGATTCTCCCCAAGAGGCCCTTCTCGTGGCCCGCCTATCTGTACGACGGTGACCACAGCGGCAGGGACACCAGTGCCGAGGTCCCTCGAGTACAAACTGCCTTGGGGGATCATTGGCACACTGCCTGGGATGCTGAGTGTAAGGACACCGGCGGTGCCATCAACGATGCAGAAGTCCCTCGAGTACAGATGGACGGAGACCCTTACCGGCACACTGCCTGGGAGACTGAAGAGATCTTCGTATCTGTCACTGCCGAGGGCTTCTCTCCTATGGAACTGCAAGAGAGTCGCCCCAAGAGGCCCTTCTCGTGGCTCATATACCTGCACGCCGCCGTGAGCCTCGCTGTTGCCGCCAGCAGGCTGTGTGGTCGGCTGCGTGCACGCCGCGCCCACTGAGGGGCTGCTGCCACTGCCTAGCGCCCCGCCCCGCACGCGGCAGGAAGGAACGCGCACGTGGCTGTTTAGTTGGTGTCACAACAGCCACCTATATCGATTTCTCTGTAAATACCTCTTTTTTTTTTTGGTTCGTGCTTTATGACCTTTTATGACCTCTGATGTCTGGCACATTTCACCCATTTTTGGCATTAAATCAATCAATCTGTACGTTTTTTATTTGAAAGGAGATTAAACAATTCACTAGCGAATTAGGAGAATCTTATTACCCTGTTTGCCAAGAAAAATACGACCACACAAACTAGAAAACCGTAATTCATGAATGCTGAAAATATAAAAGACCAACGACTGTTAATAAGAGTTGAATTGAAGGAAGTCTTATATACTTCATAAACCTGTGATCTGCTGCCTGAGTATACGTGTACCATAGTTCTTTGTACACTTCTTACCGTTTGTAGTTCTGTATGTTCTTGGTGCCGTGAACTCACTCAGGACCTTGTATATATATTGCTGTTCAATAGTCCCTTCGATCACTATTTTTATACTGTTGGGGCAGGAATACACTCGACTCCAGTTCTGGTATATTATTCACAGTTAGACTAGCGTACACAAGGACGTACAATGTGCAAATACACGAAATATATGACTGGCCTGGGCTAGGGTCAACTCTTCACTGCCTTCCCAGCCGTCCGGTGGATACCAATATAGCTTTTGGTCAACCCCCTACTATAGGGAAAAATGCGAGAGGCTTATAGACACTAGGGAAAATATCAGAGACACATTTGGCGTGTCGCTGTAGTTCAAAGGGATTTAAGCTTAAGGTGCTAAGAGAGAGAGAGAGAGAGAGAGAGAGTAATTGGAGACATGCGAGAGAGGCACCTGACACCTGACATGCAGCTGGTTGTCGGTCTAGTTCAAAGAATATGGGAGGCGATCGTGAAGCGAGGACATTTAGAGAGGGGAATTAGGAAACATGCGAGAGAGAGGTAATTGGATACATGGGAGAGAGAGAAGTAATTGGAGACAGTACATACGTACCGTAAATACTTATTCTGATGTGACACTTTTCATGGTGTTTGTATTATCATTGACGGTGTTTATCATTGGCGTCAGATAAACAGGTGGCTGGTTAACCCAGGGCATAGACCACTATATACCTGGACTGCGCACGGAATATCGGCCTGTCGCGCAAGGGCCCGAAATCGGAGGGCCGCTCGGATTCATATATATATATACGGATCATATAGACTGGTTTATCAGTATATATGATATACTGTAATCTTCGTAAATGTTTGTTCTATAATATTATCAAATAAAAAACAGTAAAACACGCTAAAGAAATGCCATTGCGAGACTATGAAGAAATATGCATGAACTTAATATTCACTTCAACTCTTCGCCATTTAAAACTTTGCGAGTCAACTTTTATCATGAAGGGTATCAATAGAAGCGCAATTTTATTAGCTTTCCATTGCTATATTTCGTTATCTGATAAATGAATTAGAACCATGCATAAATTAGCGTTAACTAAATAAATAAAATAATCAATCGGGTTATTTTCCCGATTGATGAGGTTATTTATTTAGGCAACGCTAATTTATACATGGTACTAATTCATTTATCAGAAAACGAAATATATAAGTGAATAAATAACATCATCAATCGGGAAAATTACCCGATTGATGATTTTTTTTTTTATTTAACGCTAATTTATGCATGGTTCTAATTCATTTATCAGATAACGAAATACATCAATGGAAAGCTAATAAAATTGCGCTTCTATTGATACCCTTCATGATAAAAGTTGACTCGCAAAGTTTTAAATGGCGAAGAGTTAAGTGAATATTAAGTTCATGCATATTTCTTCCTAGTCTCGTAATGGCATTCTTTAGCGTGTTTTACTGTTTTTTATTTGATAATATTATAGAACAAACATTTACGAAGATTACAGTATACCATATATACTGATAAACCAGTCTATATGATAGTCCATAGACCACTATATCTCTTTGTCGGGCGCCCCGCGGGCCCCTATGCAGCCCCGCAATTCAAAACATTGTCGCGTGAACAGTCTAGTGGTCTATGACCCAGGCTATCAGGACTTGAAGGAAGCGGGTATCAAACAACGCTGCTACAGCCAGATAGATGGCAAACACTGTATTTTCTCTCTGTTGGCCTTGTAATGTGTATATACAAAGAGGATTTTACAACCTTCGTGAACTGTACATTTGAATTTACCGTGTTTTTGAAAGATTTATTTTTTTGCGGCTAGAGCTTAACCCTTCCTTCCTCTGTTGGTTGGTTTTCATCGCCACTGATTCGGACTTTTTAAAGGTGTATTGAACATTACTTTATTTATTTATTTAAGACTTTAATCATGATCTCTGTTCGATATGCCCTTAAATCTCAATAACACAAGGTGAATTCATGACAGGAGGAGGAGGAGGACGAGGAGATGAACGAGGGAAATGAAAATGAAATTACTGTAAAAAAAAAAGTGAAGAAAAAGTGGGAGAAGAGTAAAGATGCAAATTTAAAAAAAAAAAATTAAGTGTCCTGCAATATGACTTACGGATAAAGAATAGAAGCATGAAGAAGCAGAACATTGCCACCTGGATGAAAAGCTACTTAGGTCGTTAGCTAGGACGCAGCAATTTGATGTGCTCCTCTACACCCATTAGCTTCCTCCTCCTACTCTTCTGTCTCCTCGAGTCAAACCACAGCAATCTTATCACTTATGTTTTTGAAATTTTCACTTTTTGAAATTTTCCCATTTTGGATTTTCACTTTTTGGGGGAATTTTCACTTTTTTTTTAATGGTCCCTTTTTTGGAATTTTCACTTTTTTTTATTTATTTCTTTGCAATTTTTCCTTCTTTTTTTGCAATTTTCCCTTCTATTTTGGAATGTTCCCTTCTTTTTTGGAATGTTCCCTTCTTTTTTGGAACTTTCCCTTCTTTTTTTGCAATGTTCCCTTCTTTTTTTGCAATGTTCCCTTCTTTTTTTGTAATGTTCCCTTCTTTTTTTGGAATGTTCCATTCTTTTTTTGCAATGTTCCCTTCTTTTTTTGGAATGTTCCCTTCTTTTTTTGGAATGTTCCCTTCTTTTTTGGAAGTTTCTCTTCTTTTTTTGGAATGTTCCCTTCTTTTTTGGAATTTTCCCTTTTTTTTGGAATGTTCCCTTCTTTTTTTGGAATGTTCCCTTCTTTTTTTGGAATGTTCCCTTCTTTTTTGGAACTTTCCCTTCTTTTTTTGGAATGTTCCCTTCTTTTTTGGAATGTTCCCTTCTTTTTATGGAACTTTCCCTTCTTTTTTTGGAATGTTCCCTTCTTTTTATGGAACTTTCCCTTCTGTTTTTGGAATGTTCCCTTCTTTTTTTGGAATGTTCCCTTCTGTTTTGGATGTTCCCTTCTTTTTTTATGGGAACTTTCCCTTTTTTTTCCTTTTTTTGGAATGTTCCCTTCTTTTTTTGGAACTTTCCCTTCTTTTTATGGAACTTTCCCTTCTTTTTATGGAACTTTCCCTTCTTTTTTTTAATGTTCCCTTCTTTTTTTGGAATGTTCCCTTCTTTTTTTGGAATGTTCCCTTCTTTTTTTGGAATTTTCCCTTCTTTTTATGGAACTTTCCCTTCTTTTTATGGAACTTTCCCTTC
>JACEEZ010023159.1:1286142-1288642 GCA_016584305.1 Chionoecetes opilio
CACCGCGATGGGTCAGAGATAAGCTAAGTGTGCTCTCCCTCTGTCCGCAGCATCCGGAATACTCAGAGGATGAACTCAACAAACTTTTCCAACTGTTCTGCAAATACGCGGAACCCAGCACGAAGAAGGGCCACATCTCCCTCGACTGCTTCAAGAAACTGTTGGAGGCGCTCGAGCTGACGCAAACTCATCTGGAGGCCAAAGAGACGTACGACAAGGCATGCAAAGACGGCAAGATCTCCCTCGATGAGTTCATGAAGCTGGTGAAGGAACTGACGGCTAAGACTGGCAAAATCAGCCTGGATGTAAGTATACTATTGTTTGTTGTTTAATTCATTGTCTGTGTTGTTTAGCTTATTGTCTGTCTGTTGTTTAGCTTATTGTCTGTCTGTTGTTTAGCTTATTGTCTGTCTGTTGTTTAATTTATTGTCTGTCTGTTGTTTAGCTTATTGTCTGTCTGTTGTTTAGCTTATTGTCTGTCTGTTGTTTAGCTTATTGTCTGTCTGTTGTTTAGCTTATTGTCTGTCTGTTGTTTAGCTTATTGTCTGTCTGTTGTTTAGCTTATAGTCTGTCTGTTGTTTAGCTTATTGTCTGTCTGTTGTTTAATTTATTGTCTGTCTGTTGTTTAATTTATTGTCTGTTTGTTGTTTAATTTATTGTCTGTCTGTTGTTTAATTTATTGTCTGTATTGTTTAGCTTATTGTCTGTCTATTGTTTAATTTATTGTCTGTCTGTTGTTTAGCTTATTGTCTGTCTATTGTTTAATTTATTGTCTGTCTGTTGTTTAATTTATTGTCTGTTTGTTGTTTAATTTATTGTCTGTCTGTTGTTTAATTTATTGTCTGTTGTTTAATTTATTGTCTGTCTATTGTTTAATTTATTGTCTGTCTGTTGTTTAATTTATTGTCTGTTTGTTGTTTAATTTATTGTCTGTCTGTTGTTTAATTTATTGTCTGTTGTTTAGCTTATTGTCTGTGTTGTTTAGCTTATTGTCTGTCTGTTGTTTAATTTATTGTCTGTCTATTGTTTAATTTATTGTCTGTCTGTTGTTTAATTTATTGTCTGTTTGTTGTTTAATTTATTGTCTGTCTGTTGTTTAATTTATTGTCTGTCTGTTGTTTAGCTTATTGTCTGTCTGTTGTTTAATTTATTGTCTGTTGTTTAATTTATTGTCTGTCTGTTGTTTAGCTTATTGTCTGTCTGTTGTTTAATTTATTGTCTGTCTGTTGTTTAGCTTATTGTCTGTCTGTTGTTTAATTTATTGTCTGTCTGTTGTTTAGCTTATTGTCTGTCTGTTGTTTAATTTATTGTCTGTTGTTTAATTTATTGTCTGTTGTTTAATTCATTGTCTGTCTGTTGTTTAGCTTATTGTCTGTCTGTTGTTTAGCTTATTGTCTGTCTGTTGTTTAGCTTATTGTCTGTCTGTTGTTTAGCTTATTGTCTGTCTGTTGTTTAGCTTATTGTCTGTCTGTTGTTTAGCTATTGTCTGTCTGTTGTTTAGCTTATTGTCTCTTATTTACTATTATTGTTGATGTATGTGTCTTTGTTGTGTTTAGCAGATAAAAATATTGGGGTTAATCATCCTCCAGCGGGTAAATTTAATGTAATATTGAAGTTAATAAGCATGAGACTTTCTAGATTAACAAAGGATGATTCATATAACTATTTAAGGAGTATATAGTAAACACGAGACTCTAAATTAACAAAGGATGATTCATATAACTGTTTAAGGAGTATATAGTAAACACGAGACTCTAAATTAACAAAGGATGATTCATATAACTATTTAAGGAGTATATAGTAAACACGAGACTCTAAATTAACAAAGGATGATTTATATAACTATTTAAGGAGTATATAGTAAACACGAGACTCTAAATTAACAAAGGATGATTCATATAACTATTTAAGGAGTATATAGTAAACACGAGACTCTAAATTAACAAAGGATGATTCATATAACTATTTAAGGAGTATATAGTAAACACGAGACTCTAAATTAACAAAGGATGATTCATATAACTATTTAAGGAGTATATAGTAAACACGAGACTCTAAATTAACAAAGGATGATTCATATAACTATTTAAGGAGTATATAGTAAACACGAGACTCTAAATTAACAAAGGATGATTCATATAACTGTTTAAGGAGTATATAGTAAACACGAGACTCTAAATTAACAAAGGATGATTCATATAACTGTTTAAGGAGTATATAGTAAACACGAGACTCTAAATTAACAAAGGATGATTTATATAACTATTTAAGGTAGTAAAGGAACCAAATCTTGTAAACCCCGCTAGAACTACCACAGTCAACCCCACAGGAACTACCACGTCTATGTCTCGCGGCCTCTTGTAGCTTCCTTATTTTCTTATGTTCTTAACGAATGCCTTGCCTTGCCCTGATCAGCTGGTGGTGAAGCTGGCGGCCCAGGAGGAAGTGGACGTAGACAACATTGGTGTGGGCGGCGCGAAGAGATTTTTTGAGGCGAAGG
>JACEEZ010023159.1:1293642-1471142 GCA_016584305.1 Chionoecetes opilio
AAACTTGGACGGTTTTTTTTCTGGTGTAGGTTCATTGGTTATTGTTTGCTCGATTTTCAAAATGTATTTTTTTTTTTTTACCCACGTAATAACATAAACTTCAATATAAAATAAAATATTCAACTTTCCAGACCTTTGACCAGGCCAAAACTTAGAAAAAAGTGTCAGCTTTCAAATATAACAAAATTATGCAAATCGGAAAAGAATTGCCAGAGTAGTAAAGCCGGCCACACACACACCGGCGCGGCCTGTCCGGCCGACAAAAAGTGGCGAGGCATCGTTCGCCGGACGAGACCCACACACACACCGGCCGCCTCATGAAAATATACAGTACACGTCGGACCACCATGGTGACAACATGAATCCGCTGTCCGAAAATGACTTGTTGGTGATGGCTGCATGTGCAGCCATATATAATACTTATATATAATACGTCATACTATATATAATACGTCATATATGATACCTATATTATCATAAATACAACTATAACTGATACAATTAGTCATTATCTGGCCGAGCGAGGGGCGGGCCGCGCCGGAAGGCACCCACACACACGCAGGCGGCAGGCCGCGCCGGACGGAATTTTCAAGCGCCGACTGATTTTCATCCGGCCGCTGCGACAGGCCCCGCCGGAGGAAAAACACCCCCACACACACACCGGCCGCCTCTAGCCACGCCCCTTTTCGTCGGCCGGACAGGCCGCGCCGGTGTGTGTGTGGCCGGCTTAAGAGTTTGAATGACATTATCTTAGGCAAAAACGGAACTCCAGAAACGACCGTCAAAGTTTTATAATGGTTATATAATATAATATATATATATATATATATATATATATATATATATATATATATATATATATATATATATATACATATATATATATATATATATATATATATATATATATATATATTTATATATATATATATATATATATATATATTTATATATATATATATATATATATATATATATATATATATATATATATATATATATATATTGTTTTATTATGTTTTCCAAGTTTTTTTTTTTTTTTTTCTTCAGACAAAAGAGCAACCCCCCCCCCAAAAAAAAGGGAAAAAATAGTATAAATGAGCTGCCCGCGTGCAATTACGTCATATGTAAACAAATCATTGCCAGCCTACCTATAGTACTTAAAATATTTATTAAAAATAGAAAAAATTGTCAAATGATATCAATCTTTTGGGCGGTAATGGCAACACATGAGGCTAATTTTTTACAAGTTTTCGCAAATCTTCACTTTTTTTTTCCGCCTCTAAAGCGGAGTGACGTCCTTAATTAAGGCGAAGGCCGAGCTTCAAGCTAAATACTTGACAGTTCTTCCTTTTTCTCTCTAGGCTCAAGCCGCCCTATAAGAGATATAATTACCCACGCCCTGACGCTCCCCGGGTTAAGAACCGCTGTTATAGAACATGAGATGTACAGCGTACGAACGAGTTTTGTGTTGATAGTTACCATATTTTCTTTATCACATTATTATACATGATATATCTACAAGTGCTGGATACGGAGAAAAATACTGGGGAGAGGAAGTTGACAGAGGAACACAGACACGCTAATGTCCTCAGTGGAATTTTTTTTAAGGGCAAGGAACATTTAATAGTAGGGTGACAAGGGAGATGTCTAGTGTATAATAATTAATACTACGAGAAAGGTCTGGCGAGGAATGTGGACGGGAGGGCGTGTGGGAGGTGTAGGGTGTCACCATGAGCTGGCTGCTGGGGGATGTATAGTACTGCGGTGGTATTTTATATTTTCTTAATCAGAGTAGCTGCTCTGAGAGACGCGAGAACAGTCACCAGCGGGGTCGAGGAGGAGAGCATGAAAGGGGAGAGCAAGTACAACGCGCATGTTGTTGTATCGTGCATTTTTGTTGTTTGTTTGTTTAAGAATAGTAAAATCAGACCATTTAATCAGTAGGCCCACCTAATGGCGGTAGCTACTTATAAGTAGTGATGGTAATAGTAGGGGCTACCGTAGTGGGGATGGTGATGGTTATTGCAGTGATAGCAAGTAGTTAGTCATGGCAGCAACAATTTCAACATTGATTATAATGATGTTGATAGTAGGCAAACGATATAGTAATGATGATAATGTTAAAGCTGCTTTCGCACGAGCGGTTTCTGCCGCAGAGGTTTCTCCCGCTCGCTTGGTTGTAAGAATTTTATTAGCACGAGCGTTTTCTGCCGCCCGCTTGCTTGAATGGGTGATTTTTTGTCAGCTCTTCACACGGGCAGCTTCTGCCGCTCGCTTGGATGTGTAATTTTTAGTCCACCATTCAGTCATTCACACAGGCGGTTTTTGCCGCCACGGTTTCTCCCGCTGGCTCGGTGTGTCTGGTCGAGACCACCGAGAGACAAGGCCTGGTGGATCGCCCGTGACGTCACACCATAAGGATACCACCCGCTCCGCTCCCCGAACAAGTTTACCTACCTAATATAATGTTTATCAGTATAAAAGATATACTGTTATCTTCGGAAATGTTTGTTCTATAATATTATCAAATAAAAAACCGTAAAACACACAAAGAAAAGGCCATTATGAGACTTTCAAGAAATATGCATTAACTTAAACTCTTCGCCATTTAATATTTTGCTCACAAACATTTTACATGGAGAATATCAATAGAAGCGGAGTTTAATTAGCTTTCCATTGATATATTTCGTTTAGTGATAAATGAATTAGCGGCATGCATAAATTAGCGTTAACTAAATATAAAAAATCATGAAATCGGGTAATTTCCTACCTAATATATGTTTATCAGTATACAATATATACTGTTATCTTCGGAAATGTTTGTTCTATAATATTATCAAATAAAAAACCGTAAAACACATTAAAGAAATGCCATTATGAGACTTTCAAGAAATACGCATGAACTTAAACTTTTCGCCATTTAATATTTTGTAAAAAACTTTTTACATGGAGAATATCAATAGAAGCGGAATTTAATTAGCTTTCCATTGATATATTTCCTTTTCTGATAAATAAATTAGAACTATGCATAAATTAGCGTTAACTAAATAAATAACATCATGAAATCGGGTAATTTCCCAGATTTCATGATTTTATTTATTTAGTTAACGCTAATTTATGCATGGTTCTAATTAATTTATCAGAAAAGGAAATATATCAATGGAAAGCTAATTAAATTCCGCTTCTATTGATATTCTCCATGTAAAAAGTTTTTCACAAAATATTAAATGGCGAAAAGTTTAAGTTCATGCATATTTCTTGAAAGTCTCATAATGGCATTTCTTTAGTGTGTTTTACGGTTTTTTTATTTGATAATATTATAGAACAAACATTTCCGAAGATAACAGTATATATTTTATACTGATAAACATATATTAGGTAGGAAATTACCCGATTTCATGATTTTTTACATTTAGTTAACGCTAATTTATGCATGCCGCTAATTCATTTATCACTAAACGAAATATATCAATGGAAAGCTAATTAAACTCCGCTTCTATTGATATTCTCCATGTAAAATGTTTGCGAGCAAAATATTAAATGGCGAAGAGTTTAAGTTAATGCATATTTCTTGAAAGTGTCATAATGGCCTTTTCTTTGTGTGTTTTACGGTTTTTTATTTGATAATATTATAGAACAAACATTTCCGAAGATAACAGTATATCTTTTATGCTGATAAACATTATATTAGGTAGGTAAACTTGTACGGGGAGCGGAGCGGGTGGTATCCTTATGGTGTGACGTCACGGGCGATCCACCAGGCCTTATCATCTCGGTGGCCACGGTCTGGTGCTTCGCCTTCTTGTCATTCATCAGCAGTGGCGTACCGGGGGGGGGGGGGGGGGGGGGGGGGGGGGGGTATGGTCGCATGCCCCCCCTTTGGCAAAGAATAAATTATAATAAATTATATATTTATTATATATATATATATATATATATATATATATATATATATATATATATATATATATATATATATATATATACTGTATATATATTGGCCCCCCCCCTTTTCAATTTTCTGGGTACGCCACTGTTCATCAGTGTACATCCTAGGAAGGGATTTGAGTGTCTTTTTATTGAACAAGTGCATAGCTACCAGCCATTGATATTGCAGGTCCGGTTGAATATTGTCCTTCGCTCTAGAGCTGACTCATAACTGCCAACGAAGGGAAAACCGCTCGTGTGAACTGTTTCATTTGACTCAGGAACTTTACCATATTACAGGAACTACCACGTGTAGGTCTCACGGCCTCTTGTAGCGCCCTTAATTTCTTATGTTCTTATGACCCAATGTTCTGTATTTCTAAACCGCACGGCAGAATCCGCTCGTAGAGAGAGAGAGAGAGAGAGAGAGAGAGCGCACATGCGTGGTGGGGTGACGTCACGGTGACGTCAGACATCGATCGAGGCGGTTGTGGTGGTGGTAGTGTCATGGCTCCTGCTGAGTGAGTGTACCACCTCAGCCTTGCAACACACCGCCAGCCAGCACTCAGCCCCCACCCCTGCTCCTCAACCCTGCTGCTGCTGCCATAGGTAAGTACGTGGGTGCTGCCTGGAGGCCTGGGCGGGGGTGAAATGACCGCTTACACAAAGGTTACCTGTGTTGTGTGATCGATTCTGTGTTGTCACAGTTGTGTGTGTGTCATGATGACGTCTACATGACTGAATCAGGTGACACTGAGATGACTGAGAACATCAGGTGACATTGTTACGTGCCATACAGGTGACACTGGTACCATACAGGTGTCCTTGGCACCATACAAGTGACACTGGTACCATACAGGTGACATTGCACCATACAGGTGACACTGGTACCATACAGGTGTCACTGGTACCATACAGGTGACACTGGTACCATACAGGTGTCCTTGGCACCATACAGGTGTCCTTGACACCATACAGGTGTCCTTGACACCATACAGGTGTCCTTTGCACCATACAGGTGTCCTTGGCACCATACAGGTGTCCTTGGCACCATACAGGTGTCCTTGGCACCATTCAAGTGACATTGGTACCATACAGGTGTCTTGGACCATAAGGTGACACGGCATACAGGTGACACTGGCACCATACAGGTGACACTGGCACCATACAGGTGACACTGGCACCATACAGGTGACACTGGCACCATACAGGTGACACTGGCACCATACAGGTGTCCTTGGCACCATACAGGTGTCCTTGACACCATACAGGTGTCCTTGGCACCATACAGGTGTCCTTGGCACCATACAGGTGTCCTTGGCACCATTCAAGTGACATTGGGGATAATATTTAGAACATGACTGTCTGGATTCAAGTATTTTTTACCTTTCTACTGTTTCTACAGGTCATAACGAGTGTGAAAGCAGCAATGAATTGCTGTGCAAACAAAAAATAATTCATAGGTTAGTTAGGTTAGGTTAATTTGAGGGTTAGGTTAGGTTAATTTGAGGGTTAGGTTAGGTTAGGTTAGTTTGACATTGACACCATACAGGTGACATTGTAAGTCATATGTAACAGGTAAGGTTGAAAAATCGGTATTTTGGTACTGTCAACCAGCTTGGGCAGAGATGCTCGAAAGAGTTACGGGCCCGTAAGTACTTACCCTAAGGGACTTTTACCTCGTAGCGCCTCTAAGGGAGATTCTCAAACCGTTTTCTCACTTGCTACGGGACCGCGAGGCTAAGGGTGGTCGGGAGCACCCTTAACTCCCTAAGGGAGTGAAATTTGAAGCGGCTAGAGATCAACAAACAATAAATTACAAGTTGTATCACTATACTTTATATTTATTGTGTATTATAGAGCCATTTCATGCTTGCCTGTTTGAAATGTGATGTGTTTATTGCTTCATTGACTCCATATATATCATATTTAACATACAATACCTCTCGTACATACATACACTCGTAAGTTGTCCCTTACGAGGGATTTTCGAGCATCCCTGCCCAGTAATTGAATAAGAGGTTAAAAGTGCGCTCTTCTTATATATTTTGATGTGTTAAGAATGATGGGCATAAATCTTCGTAAATGCCTTATTTTGCAGTTATCCCCCCTTTACTCCCGCTTTAGGTTAGGCTACTCAACTAATGTCCAGGTTAGGTTAGGGGGTAAAACTGCTTAAGCACTGCTCCAAGCTGATCAGAATGACATTACAGCAGCATATAGTACACTTACTCTGCTTCATATCTGCAAAGGTTCCAGTGTGCGGTCAGGTCTTTTTTATACCACACTGCCTCTACAAAGTCTGACGTGTCCTCAAACATTCTGAAAAACTCTCTCAAAAGTCCAAAGGCAAAGGCTAGGAGGTTAATGCGCCAGGCTAGGCTAGTTTGAGTTTAGGTTTAGGTTAGGCTAAGTTAGGTTGAGTTTGTTTGGTAAAACTGCACAACAACAACTCCAACCCTTGTTACTTCAAATCTTCCCCTCTACCCAACAAACTCAGGGACCGGGCTGGGAAGCGGGGTTTTGGGTGGCGGAGACAAAGAAAAAGAAGAAAGAAAAAAATAATAATTTATGTATCTGGAAAAAAAGTGGCCTAATCTATAGTCTATTTTTTTTATTATGGTCAAAATGCAGTAAGGAAGCCACGCCCCCTGCCTGCCCTTCTATTCTACGGGGCAGCTGATTGGTGCATTCCTCGTATCATCATTACCAATCACAGTATCTTCACTACTTAACAACGGCGTGACCACTGGAGAGAGCAATCTTCACTACAGAGGGATTTTTGATTTTGTCACCCTCTGTAGTGAAGATGTCTAACCCAGTGGTCACGCCGCTGTTAAGTAGTGAAGATACTGTGATTGGTAGTGATGATACGAGGAATGCACCAATCAGCTGCCCCGTAGAATAGAAGGGCAGGCAGGGGGCGTGGCTTCCTTACTGCATTTTGACCATAATAAAAAAAATAGACTATAGGGAAAGATCTAAACAAACAGTCTTCTGTATTGACAAGAGTGATAGCGGATGTAGGAACATTTTGAATCATTAATGAATACAAGGAACCTATTATAGTACATATATGTAAGTATAGGGGAACACCTGTACTGTATCCCATCAGTGAATTGGTTAATATTACATGTTTGTGAGTTTGTGTGTGTCCTTCAGTAGATAACAAAGGTATTGCCACTTTTTTTATCCCATCAGTGAATTGGTTAGTATTACATGTTTGTGAGTTTGTGTGTGTCTTTCAGTAGATGACAAAGGTATTGCCACTTTTTTATCCCATCAGTGAATTGGTTAGTATTACAGGTTTGTGAGTTTGTGTGTGTCCTTCAGTAGATGACAAAGGTATTGCCACTTTTTTATCCCATCAGTGAATTGGTTAGTATTACATGTTTTTGAGTTTGTGTGTGTCCTTCAGTAGATGACAAAGGTATTGCCACTTTTTTATCCCATCAGTGAATTGGTTAATATTACATGTTTGTGAGTTTGTGTGTGTCTTTCAGTAGATAACAAAGGTATTGCCACTTTTTCCGCTGTTTTGACCCATTGCCGTCCCCTCCCCAGGCTCTCCGGGCGCCATGGGGTCTCTGTTCCGCAGCGAGGGCATGGCCCTATGCCAGCTGTTCCTGCAGAGTGAGTCGGCCTACACCTGTGTCTCAGAGCTGGGCGAGCTGGGCCTGGTGCAGTTCAGAGATGTGAGTGGTGCTGGAAGTGACGGGACATAATTGCATGCATGCGTATCTTATGAACTGCATTGTTTCATGAGATTACATGTAGTATACTGGTTTTTTTAACGAGGCGAAAAGTCTTGACCCCTTGCTGCTTACTGACTGATATTTGATGCCAGGAGAAGGGAATACTACAGCTCTTCTAAATTTCAGCTGTATTTTATCATAGTTAACCCTATTGTCAGGTAAACATAGGCATCACTTTAAGCATGAGACCATAAGATAGAATGGAATTTTCACCTTATAAAATAAATAGACTATAGTACTGTATATATGAAGAGTTGAAGACTATAGTACTGTATATATGAAGAGTTGAAGACTATAGTACTGTATATATGAAGACTATAGGAGAGTATTTGTTTAAAAGGTTTTTCATTGATAACTATTTTTTTTCTTATTCTTATTTATGTATTTCGAGGGAATTAACAACTATTTGTTCCTATCCTTTCTGTCGTTACAGAGAGAAGCCATTACGTTTTATTTACATGTTCACGTTTTGTTATTTATATATTTCATTATTAAAATTATGCACATTTATTTATTATATTTGCCTAGGTATTTATCTAGCAGAGCCATTCTGTCCACATTGTGTAAAGGCAGATCAGTACTTTGCTTCCTCAAGTAAACTTTTAGCAAGGAATAATTTTTTTGCAAAATGGCTACTAAGTGAATACCTACACTGTCAATGTAAGTACTCTGCCAACATAGCTCAGCAGTAACGGCCTGGCCCACCACTCAGCAGTAACGGCCTGGCCCGCCACTCAGCAGTAACGGCCTGGCCCGCCACTCAGCAGTAACGGCCTGGCCCGCCACTCAGCAGTAACGGCCTGGCCCGCCACTCAGCAGTAACGGCCTGGCCCGCCACTCAGCAGTAACGGCCTGGCCCGCCACTCAGCAGTAACGGCCTGGCCCGCCACTCAGTAGTCTTAGGTTGGTGCCCCGCTCAAGGCTGCTGGGGTGTTTGAAGCAGGCACTTACTGTCCCCTTGGAGCAAGGGGATGGGGTGGTGGGTGTGTGGGGCCCCAGCCTTGCCCACACACAGATCAGTCTCTGAGCACTTTACAGGAGGGTAATAGCTGGTGATCACGAGTCTAGCATGTGATCAAGACCATGGGTGAATAACCACACACACACACACACACACACACACACACACACATTGGAAGATATCTATATATATAATGCATCTTGTCCAGTCTGAGCTAGTACTTATGTGCAGATTCCCTTATTTACTAATTACCGTTCTTGTGCAGTGCAAGTGTTTGGGTAAAAGTCATAACTTTATTGCCAGTACCTGATCAGAACTTATATTCTCTTCCAGCTTAATCCAGATGTCAACGCCTTTCAACGCAAATTTGTAAATGAAGTACGGCGTTGCGATGAAATGGAGAGGAAGCTGCGGTACCTGGAGAGGGAGATCCGTAAGGACGGCATTCCCGTCCTGGACACGGGGGAGAACCCAGAGGCCCCCATGCCCGGGAGATGATTGACTTAGAGGTTAGTGCGTCCCATCAGTCTTGAGTCTAGTCTTGTCTACACTGACTGATACCCGTTTCTTTGAACTCCCTCAAGAGGTGGTCATGGCAGAAGTACCCATTGGCCTCTACCCATGCCCCTCATCCTCACTCCCTGTCCTCTCACTCTTGTATCCCCACTCATTCACATAGTGCAACATTCTATCTTCCATTCAACAAGGGACTCATCCTCTCACACTTCCAGCATTTATTCCACTCTTATAAACTATCAAGTATGTGACTCAATATACCCATAGCCATACATACACATTTCTTATTTATTAGGTCACATAGTATATCACATTTTTATTTATTAGGTCACATAGTATATCACATTTCTTATTTATTAGGTCACATATTATATCACATCTCTTATTTATTAGGTCACATATTGAAATTTATATTATTGTTCACTGTTGAAATCTCTCATTCCAGGTCACAAACCAGGCCTTATTGTCCATGTATACCACACTTATTATTAGGACAAGGTATTTCAACTCTTTGTTATTACACTTTATACTCTCATTTTATTTTGGTCTTTTTTCATTTCCTAGGTCAAGTTATTTTATTAGGTACAAATCACATTTAAGGCAGATGAACACACATATAGACCATATAGTAATCTTACTGTAGGCTCACTATTAAGCACATCCTTAAAAAACCAGTCTTCTTTTATTAGGTATTATACATCTTATTTTAGGTCCTTAGTATAACACTTTATTTAGGTCACTCGTTTACTGTTTTTTTTAGGCACGATATTATAAAATTCGTATTATTAGGTACTATATACTGTTCTATTTATAGTCCATAGTTTAATTTTTTTTTGTCACTGTTTACTTGTGTAGTTTATCACATAGTATATCCTCTCTTATTGATTAGGGTCACAAAACCATTGTTATTAAGGTACATATTATATCACATCTCTTATTTATTAGGTCACATATTGAAATTATATATATTTGTTTTACTATGTGAAATCTGTCACCCCAAGATGCCTCCACAACCAGGCCCCATTGCCAGTGTTTTACCACAACCACTTCATACTTAAGTGAAAGGCTGATTTGGAACTCTTGTATTACCTTTGATACTCACCAATAGCTAATGTTTGTTTTTTGCATTTCCTCAGGTTAAGTTTGAGAAGTTAGAAAATGAATTGAAGGAGGTGAACAGCAATGCAGAGACCCTGAAAAGGAACTACCTGGAGCTGACTGAATTGAAGCACATCCTTAAAAAAACCCAAGTCTTCTTTGACGAGGTATGGCTGTGTGTTTGTGTGCTTAGTTAAGGCTGTGGGTAGTGCAGCTCTCGGGGTGTTACTGTTTTTGTGGGAGATATTCATGAAATGTGGTCATGGTGCTGGGTTATTAGTGTGGCTATTTATATACCTGTAGCCTTAAGTTTTGTTTGAATCTGTGTGTTGGGGTGTACAGGTTATCACCATATTATTCTCCCTATAGGAAGTAGAGGGACAAAACCATAGGCAAAAGTGACATACTTATAGGACATACTTGTAGAACAGGACTAATAGAACAGTTAGAGATTAAGTAGTAGAGTTGTGATCAGTGAAAGACTTACAAGTACTAAGAATAAACTCAAGGCCATACTTAATGACTGGTGGGCCAAAAGTACCTCAATAGCATTAATTCATCAGTCAGGAGTAACCAATTAATGCCCTTGATTGCTACATTATAGTCTATTTTTTTTATTATGGTCAAAATGCAGTAAGGAAGCCACGCCCCCTGCCTCCCCTTCTATTCTACGGGGCAGCTGATTGGTGCATTCCTCGTATCATCACTACCAATCACAATATCGTCACTATTACGCGCGTGACCACTGGACAGAGCAATTCTTCACTACAGAGGGTGACAAAATCAAAATCTCTCTGTAGTGAAGATTGCTCTGCCCAGTGGTCACGCCGCTGTTAAGTAGTGAAGATATTGTGATTGGTAGTGATGATATGAGGAATGCACCAATCAGCTGCCCTGTAGAATAGATGGGGAGGCAGGGGGCGTGGCTTCCTTACTGCATTTTGACCATAATAAAAAAAATAGACTATAATGACAACTAGACCACAACACCCAGTACCTATATGTAGAATTGGCTAATCTACACATGCCTAAATGGACTATCTAGAGAAGAACACAATGGAAAATATAACATACTTAGAACCCTCACGTGAACTGCTATACTGTTTCACCGCCTCTCTAATGACCCCACACAAGGGTTCACTCAAAATTATGCTCATGCTATATGGTTGTTGTAAGTCTTCAAGCAGAACTCTAGACTAAAGGATCTAAAGAACTAAAGAATCACCATGTCCATAGCTGCTTAAGACATTTTCAACACAGGGACCGTAGAGTTTCACATATATAAGGTAGGAAAATTTCTGACATAATCTAATAACTTATACGAAAAATAGACAGTTCCCAATCAGAATGCATAGTTTTTAATGATCTCTTATGGTGTTTAGGATGACATGACTTCTATATTCAGAGCTTAGAACTTCAACACTTGTAATTTTATAAGCGCTTTCATCAGCTTTAACTATCAAAGGTCAGTTCCAAAAAAAGATCAGATTCAAAACACACATATACATACACTGCAAGGACATTGGAATAGTGGAAGAGACATTTATCACACTCTTGATAGTGGCGCGACATGTAGGGTATACTGCGCACGTTAAGTTGGCGAAAATGGGACCCCTTCACTCCCTGCTTCGAACGCACGGGATTGGCTGAGGTGTTGGGTGAGAATGCCTTACTCCAAGTTCCACCCTAAAGCCCCAACACCCAACACCTCAGCCAATCTCGTGCTTTCGGAAGGGCCGAGTGAAGGGGCACAATTTTCTCCTACTTAACATGTGGCGACTATAGTTGTCACAAGACTAACCAGGAAGACTTTTACTTAAAATGTGAATATATTTATAAACCTTATGTTAGCATTTGTTTATAAGATGATGGGAGTCAAAAACAAAAGGAAGCGAGGGTAAAGGAAGGCCAATGAGGGTGATACTTAAACAATAGAGCCTGGGTAAAGAAAAATATATGGTAATAGATCCATATATACTTTATGGGGCTTTGATTGGGACTTTAAGGTGGAACTTGGAGTAAGGCATTCTCACCCAACACCTCAGCCAATCCCGTGCGTTCGGAAGCGGGGAGTGAAGGGGTCCCATTTTCGCCAACTTAACGTGCAGCAAGTATAGTACCTACATGTCGCGCCACTATCAAGAGTGTGATAAATGTCTCTTCCACTATTCCAATGTCCTTGCAGTGTATGTATATGTGTGTTTTGATTCTGATGTTTTTTGGAACTGACCTTTGATAGTTAAAGCTGATGAAAGCGCTTATAAATTACAAGTGTTGAAGTTCTAAGCTCTGATTATAGAAGTCATGTCATCCTAAACACCATAAGAGATCACACACACATTAGGGTACTTATTCATATATCTTATTTAATCATGTATGCATTTATTTACTTTTATTTACATGGATCTTTTAGCCTTTTTTTTCAGTCTAGTCAAAGTTTTATATGTTTCAGTTTTTTCTTGTGGTTGTTTCAGAAGTAGATAATAAGTCATTGTGGTAAGGATTAGGTGTTGCCTCTTATGTCTCTCCTACCTACGTGTATATTCTCTCTTAGATGTGGTGTGTGCAAACTTGTCCTGTTTGATATTTAACTGGTGTTGGCATTGTTATATGACTTAGTGTGGCTCATATGGATTTTTATTGCATCTTCTGAAAAAAAAAGCGGTGTGTGGTTTGAGCTACGTTTTTAATACCAAGCTGAAAAAATGATGTACGTTATTTCCCTGTTAAGAAGAAGGCTTGTACTTTTTCCCCTCTTAATCTTAGTGAATTATACCCACAGGAACTAGTCTGATAGGATGGCTACAAAATCATTGGGTTCTCACAACTTTTCATTCATTTTGTCATGTAATAATATTGTATTTTGCATTTCAGGATGTATTTCGTTATGTGTGTAATGACTAACAAAGTGTAATAGTGGTACAAAAAATGTGCTGTAAATGATTTGTAAATACATAAAGCCACATTTCTTATACATTTCTTCAAATTTCACACATTTCTTCACATTTCACATTTCTTCACATTTCACATTTCTTCATATATCACATTTCTTCACATTTCTTCATATTTCACACATTTCTTCACGTCTTACACATTTCTTACACATTTCACACATTTCTTCACATTTCACACATTTCTTCACATTTCACACGTTTCTTCACATTTCACACATTTCTTCATTTCACACATTTCTTTCACATTTCTCATCACATTTCTTCACATTTCACACTTTCTTCACATTTCACATATTTCTTCACATTTCACACATTTCTTCACATTTCACACATTTCTTCACATTTCACACATTTCTTCACATTTCTTATACATTTCTTCACATTTCACACATTTCTTCACATTTCACACATTTCTTCACATTTCACACATTTCTTCACATTTCACACATTTCTTCACATTTCACACATTTCTTCACATTTCACACATTTCTTCACATTTCACACATTTCTTATACTACATTTCACATTTCAACATTTCTTCACATTTCACACATTTCTTCACATTTCACTTTACATTTCACTTTCTCACATTTTCACACATTTCTTCACATTTTTCACACTTTCATCAATTTCATTACACATTTTCATTCACACATTTTCATTCCACATTCTTCACATTTCACACATTTCTTATACTACATTTCACATTTCTTCACATTTCACATTTCTTACACATTTCACACATTTCTTCACATTTCGCACATTTCTTCACATTTCACACATTTCACACATTTCACACATTTCTTTCACACATTTCTTTCACATTTCACATTTCACACATTTCTTCACATTTCACACATTTCTTATACTACATTTCACATTTCTTCACATTTCACATTTCTTATACATTTTACACATTTCACACATTTCTTATACTACATTTCACACATTTCTTCACATTTCACACATTTCTTATACTACATTTCACACATTTTTTCACATTTCTTATACTACATTTCACATTTCTTAACACATTTCACACATTTCTTCACATTTCACACATTTCTTATAAATTTCTTCACATTTCACACATTTCTATGATTTCTTATACATTTCACCCATTTCACATATTTCTTATACATTTCACACATTTCTATGATTTCTTATACATTTCACACATTTCTATGATTTCTTATACATTTTACACATTTCTATGATTTCTTATACATTTCACACATTTCTATGATTTCTTATACATTTTACACATTTCTATGATTTCTTATACATTTCACATATTTCTTATACATTTCACACATTTCTATGATTTCTTATACATTTCACACATTTCACATATTTCTTATACATTTTACACATTTCTATGATTTCTTATACATTTCACACATTTCACATATTTCTTATACATTTCACACATTTCTATGATTTCTTATACATTTCACACATTTCTATGATTTTTTATACATTTCACACATTTCTATGATTTCTTATACATTTCACACATTTTTTCACATGTCACACTTTTTTCACATGTCACACATTTCATACATCTCTTTTCTCCCCAATGGATCCCAGACTCGAAGCTATCATCCATGGATATAAGTCTCCTCTGTTTTGTAAATAATGTATTGCTATTTTTTCTGCATGTTCAAATCTTATTCTCTCATCATAAGTTTCCTAACAATCTTACACGTTCATCCCTGCAAGGCTTCTCACGCTCCCACGCTATTGTTATATGGGGCCAAGATACACAGTGCTTGGTTCTTGCCAACTACCGTAGATAACAGTAAAGTCGCCAGAACAACGTTTCTTTGTTATTTACAGACGTGTGGTGGCGTTAATACTTACGTTTCTACATCCATGATTTCAGGAAAGTTAGAAGAGGCTATCTGGAAAGTCTGTGTCATTTTGTGTCTTCATCTGTGTCATATTAGAGCTATAAATGAACAAATTATAAAAATAAAACCGGGTGGCGACGTTGTTATACCTACTACAGTAAAGTCGCCAGCTAGTATTTTAACCCAACAGTTGAATCGCCACTCTGGGGAATTCAGGGAAATTAGAGGTAAAGTAAAACAAGTCTCTATATATATTAGCTGCGGAAGATGCTTGGATATAAAGGAATTCCTCTGCCAACGTGAAAACAAATTCTATTCAAGTTTGAAAGATCTGACAAGTCTTGTGTCCTGTCGCCCGAAAGGTGATGAGCTACTGTCTGTCGTCGCGCGAAGAAAAACTTGAGAAGCAAAATGCGCAACAGTTATATTTGCAGATACAAGGCATAAAACAACGCTGAAACAGGGTAGATTATACAGTCATGATATAAACTACTGTGTATTATCTTCAGTGGCACATAAAAATCAGTAGTGATGCTATAATTCGTAATATTTGGAGGCTGGCGACATGACTGCAGGTGGCGACTTGACTGTTATCTACGGTAGGGTAACTTGCCAACTTGGTATACTATGTTAACCTTACAATGCAGACCCGTATCTCCTTTTTCAACCTCACTCCTCCCATCCCACCCTGTTCTCACTAACCTTCCGCAGGGTAATTTTCTGGGCCACATGTTTTAGTTTGGAATTTACTGTACATTATGACGAGTATGGCAAGTTTGCTTGACAAATGCTTCCTTTGCCACCATCATTCTTATCTTCTCTGTCTTTATTGACTGGCATGATAATTAACTCTGAATTATCTTCTGGTACTTTTCCTTCCACCCTAGCGTGGTCACATATGGCATGCCTTCAAGCAGTTCCAATATCTTCATAGATCACCATTTCAATTATTGTTCCATATGTGCTCAATGCAATCCAATTGAGAACTCAAAATTCTCACTATCCTAAGTTTTGTTTCTCTTCAAAAACTTTTGTCATTGTCGTCAGTCATTGCACAACAGGCAACACAGTGCTGGCGGTCATATTGAAGTTGATGATTAGACACATATCCTTGCGTCCCAGACTGCCACATGGTGTTCAGAAACAGGTATTGCATTGGCCTCACGCCAGCGGCCTTGTGGTTGGGCTGCATGTGGGTGTGGGTGTGTGGAGGAACAACTGTGAAGGGAGTGCAAGGGTTGGGCTATATAAACAAAAAGAACTAGGTGCTAGAGGAGAAAGCCTCCTTTCCTGCTTCCTCTTCAGCTCATTAGTCTTGGAGGTGGAGTGCAATGGTGGCACCTTACTTACTTAAAGCTCGGAGCAAAAAATTAGGGTGAGAAATAACGAGGCACACATCTTTGACGCCCAGCACAGGTGTGGCTCAGCTGTGCAGTGACAACCTGTACACTTGCTGGGAGGAGCTGAATAATTTGTTCTGTTTTAACTAGTCAGAGCCGATGTTTAAAGTTCTTATCACGCTGAGCAAGTTTTAGGATGGATGACCTGGCTTGTGGTGGGACGAGCTCCATAATGACTCTGATTTTCCTAGGAAAGGACTGAGAAGAGTAGATAGATGCACAACATGCGAGTTATTTTGCCACTACAGTTTGTCGTTCAACCCATTAGATATATCATCGAGTTCTTGTTAAGAGAATGTTGGTATAACATGAATGCTCAGCACAGCAAGAAAGATGCTGTAGATGAAAGAGGAAGGTCTTTCCTGTAAAATGAGATGGCAGTGTGGGAATACCCGAGAGTGGGAGACTCAGGGAGTAGAGTGATGGAGTGCAGGGACAGAAGCTGGTGGACTGATCTGATGTATCACGGATTGATGGAAACTCAACCCTGTTCTGTACTCTTTATAGCTTTATTTTATTTGTTATATATTTTTTTTTTGTCTAATAGATAAATAGAGTTTGTAATGTGTAAATTTGTAAAGACAGTTTGTTAAAGTGTGTGACCCGTGCACAGTGATAATGATGAGTGTCCCCGTGAAGGCCTGGTTTTACTCCATAGGTGTGTGTGAAGGGCGCATGTTTCCACCGTGCTTGCATCATGTATAGGGACATGCCTAGCTGCCACACTAGCATTGAGTCACACTTTTAGATGTCTTAGACACAGCACTTTCTCCTGATTGCTCCAGTGATACATTTTCTATTCTAAGATTTTTTAGGATTTCCATTTATTTACAAAATTCTTTTCCTTGTGCAGACTTCTTGATAATTTGTATTTAATCATACGGCATATTTATCCTAACTGCAAACTTTGTTTCACTGACTTGCCTAAACCACCACCACTGCAGGCTATGTACCCCTCCACCCTTCCTTACGACCAAGATGTCTTTTTTGATGAGGAACAAGTCAATCTACTGACCGACACGTCGCTTCATCAGCTCAAGCATATTGGGTAAATAGTGTAGTGGTGATGCATACACACATTGGACTGGCTTTGGTCATCTCTTTCTCTATCCTTCCATATAGTTCAGAGCCAAGCTCCAAGGTTTTCAAAACTAACTCTACTTATTTTATTGCTGAAGTGTTGTGTGCTTGTGTGTGGAAAGACGCCTCCTTGCCAAGGTGAGACCCCTTCATTGTTGCATTTCAAGGCCACACTCACTACTTTTTACTGACTTGAACTATGATTGCAGCAGAAAAACTTGGTCGTGTGAAGTATGATGAAACAAAAAACTAAAAAAATCTATCTGTGTTCCTTCGTGCTAGATAGAACTTTTTCATCATTATTGTTATTGCATGACTGCCAACTCATGTGCCTCAATCCCATCCATACCTCCTCTGATTAACATTAAAACTGTGATTGTGTGGCCTTAAAATGAATAAAGTCTCGGCATGTATAACCAAAGTCTTGGGCGCTGATCAACAATGAGGTAAGTTGAAGTTCCGACAAATCTATAGCGCTGCTGCACTTTATTTTGTGCTTCTTTTTAAACAGTGAACTTTTCCTACATACAGTAGTGATGTAAGATTTCTCTGCCTGGCACGCGATGTGAAATCCCCCACCCTTTTCCAACCATAGAGCTTCGACAAGGGTAGAGTTTTATTTATCTTGGAATGCATGGGCTGTTCCAAGTTTTTATAAATTTTTATTAGAAAAGCCAGTGAGGCATCTACTTTATATTGTTTTGTATATTTCAATATTTTTTACTGCATTTTATTGATTTTAGAGAATGTTGCACCGTGAAATTTTCAGATTCTCCTCGTACTTAACTTTGAGGAGTATTTCTGCTTGAGACGCAATACAAATACTTATAGATATAGTATACTATATAGTATATATATTATAAATATACAGGTTGAAGTTCCCAAACTCGGCATCCCAAGACTCGGCAACACCCAAAACTCGGCTATGGTTCCGGATTTTCCAAAACACGGCAGAACACCCAAAACACGGCGCGTAGTTGCCGGGTCGGCCGCTAGGTGCCACCACACTAGGCCGCTTGGTTTCTTATCGGTGAAATATAGCTTTTTTCCTACATATTGAAGTATACAATCCTCTTTAGAATAATTTTGTCACCCTCACCACATTATAATGGACTCAGTGACCTAGTTTCGGGGTAGGGAGGGATTATCTAACTACCTTAATTTTTTTCATGTGATTTTCATGCTTTTTTTCCCCCTTAATATATCTACGTTCTAAAAGTCGGAAAATTCCATTACTCGGCTCGGCGCTGGTCCCGAGGTTGCCGAGTTTAGGAACTTCAACTTGTAGTACATATAGGATTATAGGATGATATGGCACATGTTATGGATTAATTAGTGTATAGTCCCCACACATAGAGGAGACCTTGACATGCATGCTGTTAATGAGTAGGCTGAAAACTATGAAGGTTACAAACTTGTTCCATACTTTTTGTATATGTGCATAGTATAGTATAGTTTGAAAGTGAGATTGGTGATGCAGGAAAGATGAAGGTATGATATTTGGTAAGTATTTCATGATGATATGGCATTATTGTGCAGGAAAGTGTCGTGAAGTGTTGATCAACAAGGAAGGAGTAATGCATCCAAGGTATTCAATGCCCCCAATGCTTCAAGGTATATAAGTATTACACTGCACAGTCACCAGTGTAAGTGACATGCCCAGCAAATGTGTGTTTGTCTTAGTGGTTGTGAACAGTGATGTAGCGAGGTGTATGCAGTGAAGCCTGGGTGTAGCTTGTTGAACTCTAGGGTTGTTGATGAGCTACAAGGCTTGTGGACGGATGGCAGAGGGACAATGAAGGACTGGGGAAAGGAGAGGAGGAAAAAGCCCCATATACCCTTCATCAGTTCTAAGCCAAAGCCACTGAGAGGGGAAGGTGCGGACACCCAGTTGCTGCCTCAGCCTGGGTACTTCTGCTCCTGTACTTGGAGGAATAGAAAAGAGGACAAAAGATCCATTGGTATAACACCATTCACATGCCACAAGCTATCTTCTATCTATCTTGGGAAGGCGGTAGCAGAGTGGTTAGCGTCTCAGAGTGGCGTGCTCGGTGACCCGAGTTTGATCCCCGATGAGAACAAAATCCACTTAAAATCTTTCTGCACTGTCGAGTGGCCTAAGAACACCCACATGCTGCCCATTAACTCTACCTTCGATTGTGAGTGCATCAGAGGACACAGGGGGGGGCGGCATGAGCCTCTAATCACAGGCGTCACTATAAAAATCCTGCCTGTGCCAACCATCTCAGCCCTCAAGTGAACCAGGGCCTACCATCCCACACCTGGAGGTCACTGCCTACAGACGATATAGGCTGGGAAAAAGAAAGAAGTTGATCCAGCTTATCTCTGCTATGTTTTATGTTGATTTGCTGCACAGTACTTTGGTGATTCATATTTTACAATTTGTGTTCTATCATAGACCACTGTATACCTGGACTGCGCACGGAATATCAGCCTGTTGCACATGGGCCTGAACTTGCCCTGAAGTCGGAGGGCCGCTCGGATTCATATATATATATACGCATCATATAGACTGGTTTATCAGTATATATGATATACTGTAATCTTCCTAAATGTTTGTTCTATAATATTATCAAATAAAAAACAGTAAAACACGCTAAAGAAATGCCATTATGAGACTGAAGAAATATGCATGAACTTAATATTCACTTCAACTCTTCGCCATTTAAAACTTTGCGAGTCAACTTTTATCATGAAGGGTATCAATAGAAGCACAATTTTATTAGCCTTCCATTGCTATATTTCGTTATCTGATCAAATTAATTAGAACCATGCATAAATTAGCGTTAAATAAATAAATAAAATCATCAATCGGGTAATTTTCCCGATTGATGAGGTTATTTATTTAGTTAAAGCTAATTTATACATGGTGCTAATTCATTTATCGGAAAACGAAATATATAAGTAAATAAATATCATCAATCGGGAAAATTACCCGATTGATGATTTTATTTATTTATTTAACGCTAATTTATGCATGGTTCTAATTAATTTATCATATAACGAAATACATCAATGGAAAGCTAATAAAATTGCACTTCTATTGATACCCTTCATGATAAAAGTTGACTCGCAAAGTTGTAAATGGCGAAGAGTTAAGTGAATATTAAGTTCATGCATATTTCTTCATAGTCGCGTAATGGCATTTCTTTAGCGTGTTTTACTGTTTTTTATTTGATAATATTATAGAACAAACATTTACGAAGATTACAGTATATCATATATACTGATAAACCAGTCTATATGATAGTCCATAGACCACTATATCTCTTTGTCGGGCGCCCCGCTGGCCCCTATGCAGCCCCGCAATTCAATCATGTCGCGTGAACAGTCCAGGTATACAGTGGTCTATGGTTCTATGTACATGGAACTCGTTTTACGCATTTTAAACAAGCACTAATCGGCATCATTTTTTTATATATATATATTTATTTAATTTTTTTATTTTTTTTTTTTTTTTTTTTTTTTCCCACTGATATATCTTTGGATTTACGCTATCTGATGTTTCTATTTTTCATTTCCATATGACTTAACATTTTTTCAAAAAAGAGTAACAAACACTCCAACTAAATTGGCCCACCCCTCTTTTATTTTAATCCTTACTGTCTTCTTATATAGTACTTGCACGTAAGCGGGCTTTGTGTTACCCATTTTTGTTTTTGTGCCCTTTGGCGGTTCCTTTGAAAAAAAAAAAAAAAAAAAATTTGGCATATTCATAAGAGTAATCTCCAAACACAGCCAATATGGACCCCGGCCCAGCAGCCCCCCCCAGGGTGACCGGATATAACGAGGTCTGCTTGCTATTATTTTTTTATTTTTTTATTATACTATACTAATACTTTTTTGACCTTTTGTTTGCTTTTTTAATGTTTTTTTTTTATCCATGTGTGTTTGTGTGTGTGTGTGTGAGTGAGTATTTACCCAGTTACTCATTTCATCACTACCTCGTTGTGATGTACGGGAAATGAGTAATGCTCGTGGGGTCCTGTCTCTGTCTCATTTGGACGATCTTTGCTCTAAGCGCATGAATACTATTGGCATTTGCTGTCATGGGTCATTCCACATATCAGGCGCCTAGAATTGAAACGCCACAAGCGCCACTTTTAAAAAACTGAGAAAAACGCAAACAAACCCCATTACAATATCTTCATTTGTTGCTGATTTACTTTGAAAACACTTTAGGTGCATTTTTTTCATTGATAAAAAGTGGTGCTTGTGCCGTTTCATATCTTGATTTTCTTAGATTAAACTTTAAGCGCGTTTTTCTCAGTTTTTTAAAAGTGGCGCTTGTGCCGTTTCAATTCTAGGCGCCTGATATCAATACATCGATAACGGAAACAGTACCTTGCAATGTCCTTCAAACATCTTGTCTTCTTCAGCTTCTTTCCGTGTCCTCTTGTGTTTCCTGCGTCCCTCACAAGCTTTTCTTTGTCAATTCTCTCCATTCCCATCATTATTCTAAACACTGGTATCAAATCTCGTTCTCTTGCTGCAATGATGGCAATTCCAATTTTTTCAACCTCCTCGTTGCTGTAGCTGTATCAATCAGCTGTATCAATCAGCAACCTTCTTCTTCTTCGTCCAGGTTATTCCACATATCAACACACTGATGAAAACTGTACTTCATAATATCATTCCTGTTGTCCTTCTGTTTCTTTCTATATCCTCCTCTGGCTGTATGTATGTGTGTGTGTCAAGGGCGTAGCCAGAGGGGGGGCCAAGGGGATCATGTCCCCCCCCCCAATTCAACACATGTAGCCTACTTTAGGAGTGTAGGGTATAATTTCATCAATTTTACTATATTGAATATCATGCAAAGAACCAATAAATGACCCCCATAGGGCTCAATATGCCCCCAATTAAGTCATATCTTCAAAACAATTCTCTGGGGGGCTTACAGTGCCTCCCAGACCCCCAGCTGATAAGGCACCCACCCCTCAACCATCATTGGGAGGTGGCCCCCCCCAATTATTTTTCCTGGCTACGCCCTTGGTGTGTGTGTGTGTGTGTTTTGTCTGTCTGTGTGTATGTCTGCATGAGGTTAACTTAAAATGAAGGAAAGCCACTTCTCGGTTAGTAAAGTTTTTGTAGCAGCACAGCATGTACTTATGTTAATGAGACAGAGTTGCAGAGAGAGAGGAGGATAATTTACGAACTGATACATAATAGGTAAAGGCTGAGCCACAATCCGCAACCACTTTGTGAGTATACCATTAATGTTTTATTTTAGTGTAGTTGATTGTAGAGAGAGCTAATCTTGACTTGAATTTCAGAGTCGTGTTCACTTATCTCGTGGAAATTGGATTTTTTTTTTTTACGTATACTGTACTGTTGCAGCTCCTTCAAGATATAAGTTGACATCAGTGCAGCGTGTCCATGCATTCAGACGAGACCTCTAGTAGTGTGTTGGTGCTGTTTTGGGAGGTGGAATATTTCGTGCATGGCATATGAAAGTGCACAAATTTAATTCTTCATTCATGATTACATTCGTGATTACAGATGTATTACTTTAAGGCCTACCGTATCATTGTGTAACCATGTAGGCCTACGTCTTGCTTCACGCATCCGTAAGCTTATTCGGGGGAAGCAATAAGTACAAAGATGAGATGAAACAAAAGCATGAAAGGACAAGTTTGCACAACATAAACCACATGCGAATTGATTACTAAAGCCCAGGATATTTTCTTGTGAAGAGTTTATGTATTTATATTAATGAGGATTTATGTCTTCCCAACCTGTGTGCTTTCCCTCTGCCCTTGTCGGATACCTATGAGACACTGTTGCCCTCCTCCCACCCCCCTATACACGGTCCCTTGAGCCTCTAATGATGACCACTGTTCACTGTTCAGCGAGAAGGCTCTATGGAGCCGGGACAAACAAGTCTTACTCAGAATCTCCTCCCTGATGACTCTAAAGGACCCATTCAACTTGGGTATGTAGTTGTGTTTGTTGCAGTTCGTAGTCTTCTTGGATGTCATGCCTTAACATAGTATTTATACCTTTTCATATATAGAATCAGAGACAGTTAAGTGGACAATTATACTTTGATCTGTATAGTATTTAAGCCTTTTATATTTAGTCAGGACAGTTCAAGGCGCCTAGTATTGAAACGGCACAAGCGCCACTTTTAAAAAACTGAGAAAAACGCGCTTAAAGTTTAATCTAAGAAAATCAAGATATGAAACGGCACAAGCGCCACTTTTTATCAATGAAAAAAATGCACCTAAAGTGTTTTCAAAGTAAATCAGCAACAAATGAAGATATTAAGATTAAACTTTAAGCGCATTTTTCTTAGTTTTTTTTAAAGTGGCGCTTGTGCCGTTTCAATTCTAGGCGCCTGAATTATGTCATGTCTTTACATAGTATTTATACCTTTTCTTATTTAGAATCAGGACAGTTAAGTGGACAATTATACTTTTATATATATTATGTCATTTTGTACTTGGCTCTGCAGATAGGCATGTAACATATTGATATTATGAGCTTTTACACAAGCTTCTTTTTATTTTTATTTTTTTATATTTCTAACGTAATGCTTACCTTTATTTTGTTGTTATGTGTATCTTACAGCATTTTCATAGCCGTGTATCTTACAGCATTTTCATAGCCGTGTATCTTACAGCATTTTCATAGCCGTGTATCTTACAGCATTTTCATAGCCGTGTATCTTACAGCATTTTCATAGCCGTGTATCTTACAGCATTTTCATAGCCGTGTATCTTACAGCATTTTCATAGCCGTGTATCTTACAGCATTTTCTTAGCCGTGTATCTTACAGCATTTTCATAGCCGTGTATCTTACAGCATTTTCATAACCATAGAATAGGCATCCACTAAGGCCTATATCAGCTTCTCATTCATACAGCATTTGTTAGTTACTTGCTCTGCTGTATCTTTGGTTTGCAAGCTTATGAAACATTTTAATGGTGTATTATAATCAAACTGGGGTTGTGCACGATAAGGTTACGTTTACCCAAAAATACAAGGACATAAGGAATCCTGTTACAAAATATTTACAAATACACCATTTAATCAAAAAAAGCATGAAGTGTATGTGATTGTATGCATGAATATGGATGGGTCTGCAAATGTATGTATCTATATACAGGCATTAGTGTACAGTACACTCCCGAGTTTCGCGCTTGCTTTCTTCCCAAGGCATAGTGCGAAACTCGCGGATCGCGAAACTCGGGTATTGAAAACACTGTAAAAATGCTTATTTAGTCCGGTGCGAGGCGTATCTATCGTATTTTACAGCTTATAAGACTCGCTTTTTCCCCGAAACAATATCCTGAAAATGCCCCAAGCCCCTGTCCACCCAGCAGTGAATGGGTACCGGGTGTTAGCCAAGGGTTTGTGACCCGCCTCCTGGGGTGGTGGCTTCGGCCAACACTACGTAGAAGAGAGGAGCTTGAGCTTGAGTTGAGTTGGGAGTCACCCAGCGGATGCTGTCGGTGAAGCCTTTAGTCCAGCATTCTCCCACACACGTATTCTGTCCTACGAACAATACTTGATCTTGATCTTGATATTACAGGTGGCCTATTCTTCATAGGCCAGGCCTTTGAACCGGTGTTGCATAAGATAAGTAGCACCTGACCTCACACCCCCGCCGATCCTTACTTATTTACCACAAAATACTCCTTCGTAAGTTATTAACAAGGACGTGTGTGGTACTGTGGTTGCTGGAGGAGACAGGAGAGAAGAGAGGACGCCATTGGAGGGACCGTAGAGAACAGAGGAAAGCATTAGTGTGGTGATTAGTTAGTAAGAGCAAGGCATTGAGTGATCTAGCTCTGTACATGTTTCATTCCGTACCCGCCCCGACCGGTCCCGCCTGGTGACTGTTGACACGGAGGCCCAAGCTCATGCACTGCTCAACCTTAAAGACCTCGACGGCAACCCATTCGACATCACGCCCGACATAACTCTTAACACCTGCACTGGAACAGTTTCCATCTCCCCGCGTTCTTGCCCAGTCGATGACACCGAATGGTCTGAGTGCGCGGATGTCCTCCTCGGCCTTTTGGCAGAGGATTATGATGCCGTTGCAGTTTTCTGCTACACCATCCCACCCCGGGGCTGCCGTAAGTCAACTACCAACATTGCCAAAGTCACTTTCAAAAGGCAAGATCTCCCTGATAGCATTTATGTTGCCGGGGTCCACTACTCTGTTAAACCTTACCGCCCTACTCCTCGCCAGGGCCAGTCCTGCTGGCGTTTTGGCCACCCTGCCAAGCACTGCCGATCCTCTGCCCGCTGCCCATTTTGTGCTCAACCTGGCCATGCTCGTTCCACGTGTCCTGCAACGTCTCCCACTTGTGCGAACTGTGGTGGTTCCCACAACGTCTTCTACAGGGGTTGCCCTGTCTACCACTTTGAATCGGAAGTGGCATCCATCAGATTTAAGAAGGGCTTCACTCTATGGGAAGCCCGCCAGGAAGCTCGCCGCCTAGGCTTTTCGCCTACCCCCGTCTCCCGGCTTATTTCCAATCCCACTCTTCCGGATCCCCCTACTACAACCTCTCCTACCCTCTCTCCCTGTTCCTCCTCCCACTCCTCGTCCTTCTTTTGCTCCTCCTGCTGCCCCCTTTCTCTCCATAAGTAACCCCTTTACCGTCCTCAGTCCTGATACTCCGACCTCTACCCCTTCCTCCATCCCCACACCCCTTCCTCAACGCTCCCCTCAGCCTACTCATGTCAGACAAACTAAACGTCCTCCCCCTTCCTCCCTCCCGACACCTTCCACTATCTCTCCCTTCTCAGTTCCTCACACCCCACTTTCTACGTCTCCTCCTACTAAGAAACCCTGTGCCTCCCAGGTCTCCCCTCCTGACTCTCCTGTTGAGACCATGGCTATGATCAAGGAGTACCTCGCTCAGTCTCAAGACATGACCCCTTTGCCCTCTTCACAAACCACCTCATCATCCCCACCTTCTGTCTCAACCCTCACAGTCTCAGCTGAGATACATCCTATTCCCTCCCACCTTCCGCCTACCCCTCTTCCTCCTCCTGACTCCCAACTTCCCCCCTGCCCCTCCTCTTCCCCACCTTCTCCATCTTTCTCCCCGCTGCACCCTTCCCCCCTTCCCTCTGATCACCCTATGTCCTCTCCCACTTCTTCTACTGTACTACCTCTGACCCTCCCGCTGTTAAGTCTCTTCTTAACTTGCCCCTTCCTCCTGGCTGTACAAAAGACTCCCTTTTGTCTCAACCATCCCCATCCCCTCGCCCCCCTGACCCTACTGACTGTACTTCACATACTACACTTGATCCCCCACCTGATATCGCTGATCCTGCTAACCCCTCTACTCCGGCCGCTACCATTCCGACTATCATCACCCGCTAACCTCTACACTCTGTCTGTTCTTCATTGGAACATTCACGACTTCCGATCCCACAGACAAGACCGCTGTCTCCTTATTTCTTGCTATAAGGCTCAAGTTATCTACATCACAGAAACTTTCCTTACTCACCCCCCTGTCCCATTTCCCAATTTATGATCTCCTTCCCCCAACAAATACACATCCTTCCTCTGATCTAACCCTACTGCTATAACGTTTCATTCCTTTCCCCTTCCCTCACCGTTTCACTCTTTCTCTGTGACCCCTGCCCTTCATTATGCTTTGCCATAGTGCCATATGACCTCCGATGTCTGGCACATTTTCCCCTTTTAGCATTAAATCAATCATTGTACACGTTTTATGTTTATGTTAGTGTGCTTTTATGTATGACAAGGCAGGTGAAGGGATTATCTTGTTGAAAACTTCCATCTCTGCCTCTCTCAATTCATCGTCTTCTTGTGACCTTTGAGTGGCCCGTCAGGGTGGCAAGGTTGGTAGAGACGTGAGCTTGCAATGTGTAGCGTCCCTGCGCATTCGGTCAGCGGTTCGAGTCCGCCTAGTTCGTGCTGACGTGACGGCGCTTTGTATAGTCAATAACCTTGTAGTTGGTACTTGCAAAGTGTCTAGATAGGATGAAAATCTTATCTTATCTTGTGACCTTTGACGCTTAGTATCCCTTCATAGGTTCTCTTCTAACTTCATCTCCTTTGTTAACAGATTTGTCAACTCTTCCCTTTTCTATTTCACCTGGGATACTAAAACATTTTCATTTGTTTTGGTCTGAGTGAGTGAGGGCGTCAGCTGATGGTTGTGTGAGTGTTATACGGCAATAACACTGTCACAATGCCTTCCTCTCTTCTCTCCTGTCTCCTCCAGTACCTTCAGAAACCACAGTACCACACACGTCATGGTTAATCACTTATAAAGGAGTATTTTGTGGTAAATAAGTAAGGAATGGCGGGGCGGGGGGTAAGGTTTAAAGGTGCTACATATTTCGAGGTGTTACCTACCTTATTTAATTATTCTTGATGAGGGCTGTAAAATAGACTTAAAATCTTTCTCTGCACCATCGAGTGGCCTAAGAACACCCACACGCTGCCCATTAACTCTACCTTCGATTGCAAGGGCATCAGAGGACACAGGGAGTGGCATGAGCCTCTAATCACAGGCATCATTATAGAAATTATGTCTGCGTCACCACGGGCGAGGGCTAACCATCACAACCCTCAAGTGAACCTCCAGGGCCTACCAGCCCACCCCTGGTGCTCACGGCCTAACGGCGCTGTAGGCACACACACACACACCAAAAAAACTAAAAAAAACTTGTACGAAGCAGCGCGAAACTCGGGGAGATAATGCACGAAAGTCGGGATGGTACGAATTTAGGACTCGGCGCGAAACTCGAGGATCGTGAAACTCTGGAGGGTACTGTACAATGAACATTTTCTAAAAAAGTGAAAATGAAGATTAGAAAGAACGAGCAAGAAAATGGTGTAAGAGTTCAAATGTGTGTGAAAGGAGAATGTGGAGAGATTTTTTAAATGATTTATAATTTCCCAATATTTTTATTTGATTGAAGACGTAGGTCACCCTGTAAATGTAAATGTGTAAGTTTAGGTTTTTTAATTGTTATAATGTTTTCCCAGTAGTTTAAGAGAAGTCCAGATGTATGAAAGACATTATAACATATGAACCCCTCGAGGTCAGGCGAGTATCTTAAAAGATTTCCGCGGAGATAACCAGCCACTGACAAGCCTAGCAATCCAAAGAATAATAATAGTAATAATAATTTTATTCTCAACCGAAGGCAAACATGAAAAACTACAACATAATATACTGACATAAGGGAAGAGGGATAGGGAAGTGTCCTTCAATGACCTCAAAGGCTTGTATCAGAGCTACTATTATTCTTAAACAGCTCACTTTGGTATTATTTTGAATCGAAACAGCTTGAATTTATCTTGGTGTTCAAAAAAGCAATATCAACAAAGCAAAATAAAAAAAAAAAGCCATTTGAATTAAACCGATATTAAAAATTTGTACTTTACTTCAACAACAATATGCCAGAAAATTAGCTTCTTGCTGAGTAAGAATTGTAAAGAAGATTCACTACTTAAAGCTAAGGTCAGGGCATTATTCCTTATAAAGATATCTTAATGTCAGTATATTTCTATTGTGATGCTATTGTTTGCTGTTATGAATTATAGAAGCATGCTTGTTACGTTTTTCAGGTAAGTAAATATGACATTTTCATTGGATTTCTCATCGTTTGGTTATGTCATCATTTGCATTCAATCAACATTTCAGCAAAAATATTAAATGTAATGGTTTTCTTACTGCTTTTCTTCTTTTCTTACTTTTCTTCTCCGTAGATTTGTCGCCGGGGTCATCCTGCGTGAGAGGATTCCCGCCTTTGAGCGCATGCTGTGGCGGGCGTGCCGGGGCAACGTGTTCCTCCGCCAGGCTGAGATTCCCGAACCACTGGAGGATCCTGCCACCGTATGTATTGTCATTTTCCTAATTCACTAAGACATCACATCTATTTAAATAAGTGTATTCTTTTTCATGTTTTCTTCCATTTCATTCTTTAGCTCTGTCGTACTAATTTAAAAAATATCTAAAATCTAAAGACCAGCCTTGTAGAGGGTGTTCCTGAAGGGTTTTGGTCATGGCGTCACAGAGATACAGACACAGAGAGGTATACCACATCCTAAAGTGCTTTCATAGTGTTTTTCTGTGCCAGGGCTACTAATTATTATCTATAGGTCCAATGACAGAGAGAAGGGGAGGAGCTTTAAGTACTATAAAGGTTGTGGCATATATAGAGATCATGAGAAGTGAGATGCTAAGTGCCTGGAAAAAACAAAGTGTAGGAAGTCACCAGGATCTTTTGTAAGGTGAGCAAGTCTGCAAGTCAGTTTTCATATCTTTTCATTGTCACCAAGTCAGTTTTCATATCTTTTCATTGTCACCAAGTCAGTTTTCATATCTTTTCATTGCCACCAAGTCAGCGTTCATATCTTTTCATTGTCACCAAGTCAGTTTTCATATCTTTTCATTGCCACCAAGTCAGTTTTCATATCTTTTCAGGGTGAGCAAGTGTACAAGTCAGTCTTCATCATATTCTTCCAAGGAGACCACCTGAAAATGAGAGTGAAAAAGATTTGTGAGGGTTTCCGCGCCACCATGTACCCGTGCCCGGAGGCCCCTGCAGACAGGCGGGAGATGGCCATGGGGGTGAAGACACGCCTGGACGACCTAAACACTGTGAGTTTTGTGTATGACTGTTAACCCTTTGAGTCCCAGAACGTAATTTTCATTGTAATTTGACGACCATTAGACGATTTTAATGAATAGAAGTAATATTTTATAGTTATGACCTGTTTAGTATCCTTGTTCACTAGCTAAATTGGTATATTCAGTTAGTTTTCGTAATTTTATGGCTAACAACAGTCGATTTTACATAGCAAAGGAAAGATCTGGGTGTGAAGGAGTTAAGGGGTTTTGTGTGTGACAGACAGAGAGAGAGAGATAGAGAGCACTCCCACAGACATGGATTGGATGGTTATCAGTCCTTTTGGTGTCGCGCTGAAGAAAGTAAATGATTGATGGTTTAAAAAATGGTTCGAAGGTGTGTATGACTGTTTTGGGGTTGTTGTGTGTGTGTGTGTGTGTGTAACAGAGAGAGAGAGAGAGCACTCCCAGAGACATGGATTGGATGGTTATCAGTCCTTTTGGTGTCGCGCTGAAGAAAGTAAATGATTGATGGTTTAAAAAATGGTTCGAAGGTGTGTATGACTGTTTTGGGGCTGTGTGTGTGTGTGTGTGTAACAGAGAGAGAGAGAGAGAGCACTCCCAGAGACATGGATTGAATGGTTATCAGTCCTTTTGGTGTCACGCTGAAGAAAGTAAATGATTGATGGTTTAAAAAATGGTTCGAAGGTGTGTATGACTGTTTTGGGGTGGTGTGTGTGTGTGTGTGTGTGTGTAACAGAGAGAGAGAGAGAGAGCTCCCAGAGACATGTCCATTGGATGGTTCTCAGTCCTTTTGGTGTCATCATCAGTATTTGTCCCTGAAAATCTCAACTCATATGTATCATTATTACTATTGACATCATGGCACTTAGGAGATATAAGATAAGATACTTTGATCCTATCTAGACACTTTGCAAGTACAACTACAAGTTATTGACTATACAAAGCGCCACGCAGCAGGACGAACTTGGTGGAGTTCGAACCGCTGACCGAATGCGCAGGGACGCTACACACGCAAGACAACAGCTCTACCAATCGAGCCATCCTGACGGGTGCACTTAGGAGACATGTTGACAACCTCCTAATCATCAATCTTAATCATTTTGAACGTCAGTCATTATTCACACGAGCCACCGTAACATCATGACCTTTTTATTCAGTTCAGTGATATACAGGGATAATATAAGAGTATAATATAGTATAGTAGTACGAGTATAGTCTCCTTGGTATATACATACAGGATGGTCCACAAGTCATTTCATTACAATCACATAGCAGTCACAGGTATCTACAGGTCATGACATGAAACATATTTGCAAACCTGTCACCTAGGGTCCGGGATTGCAATATATGTTGGTGGATTAGCTGGCTTCACCAATAGATACAAGTTGCCTCATTAGCTGGCTTCACCAATAGATACAAGCTGCCTCATTAGCTGGCTCCACCAATAGATACAAGTTGCCTCATTAGCTGGCTCCACCAATAGATACAAGTTGCCTCATTAGCTGGCTTCACCAATAGATACAAGTTGCCTCATTAGCTGGCTTCACCAATAGATACAAGTTGCCTCATTAGCTGGCTTCACCAATAGATACAAGTTGCCTCATTAGCTGGCTTCACCAATAGATACAAGTTGCCTCATTAGCTGGCTTCACCAATAGATACAAGTTGCCTCATTAGCTGGCTTCACCAATAGATACAAGTTGCCTCATTAGCTGGCTTCACCAATAGATACAAGTTGCCTCATTAGCTGGCTTCACCAATAGATACAAGTTGCCTCATTAGCTGGCTTCACCAATAGATACAAGTTGCCTCATTAGCTGGCTCACCAATAGATACAAGTTGCCTCATTAGCTGGCTTCACCAATAGATACAAGTTGCCTCATTAGCTGGCTTCACCAATAGATACAAGTTGCCTCATTAGCTGGCTCCACAATAGATACAAGTTGCCTCATTAGCTGGCTCACCAATAGATACAAGTTGCCTCATTAGCTGGCTTCACCAATAGATACAAGTTGCCTCATTAGCTGGCTCACCAATAGATACAAGTTGACTCATTAGCTGGCTTCACCAATAGATACAAGTTGCCTCATTAGCTGGCTTCACCAATAGATACAAGTTGCCTCATTAGCTGGCTTCACCAATAGATACAAGTTGCCTCATTAGCTGGCTTCACCAATAGATACAAGTTGCCTCATTAGCTGGCTCCACCAATAGATACAAGTTGCCTCATTAGCTGGCTTCACCAATAGATACAAGTTGCCTCATTAGCTGGCTTCACCAATAGATACAAGTTGCCTCATTAGCTGGCTTCACCAATAGATACAAGTTGCCTCATTAGCTGGCTTCACAATAGATACAAGTTGCCTCATCAGCTGGCTTCACCAATAATACAAGTTGCCTCATTAGCTGGCTTCACCAATAGATACAAGTTGCCTCATTAGCTGGCTCCACCAATAGATACAAGTTGCCTCATTAGCTGGCTTCACCAATAGATACAAGTTGCCTCATTAGCTGGCTTCACCAATAGATACAAGTTGCCTCATTAGCTGTCTTCACCAATAGATACAAGTTGCCTCATTAGCTGGCTCCACCAATAGATACAAGTTGCTCATTAGCTGGCTTCACCAATAGATACAAGTTGCCTCATTAGCTGGCTCACCAATAGATACAAGTTGCCTCATTAGCTGGCTCCACCAATAGATACAAGTTGACTCATTAGCTGGCTTCACCAATAGATACAAGCTGCCTCATTAGCTGGCTTCACCAATAGATACAAGTTGACTCATTAGCTGGCTTCACCAATAGATACAAGCTGCCTCATTAGCTGGCTTCACCAATAGATACAAGTTGCCTCATCAGCTGGCTTCACCAATAGATACAAGTGCCTCATTAGCTGGCTTCACCAATAGATACAAGTTGCCTCATTAGCTGGCTCCACCAATAGATACAAGTTGCCTCATTAGCTGGCTTCACCAATAGATACAAGTTGCCTCATTAGCTGGCTTCACCAATAGATACAAGTTGCCTCATTAGCTGGCTCCACCAATAGATACAAGTTGACTCATCAGCTGGCTCCACCAATAGATACAAGTTGCCTCATTAGCTGGCTTCACCAATAGATACAAGTTGCCTCCCTTTGAAAATATAAGGGCAGGGTTGTGAATAATCCTCGTTAGCCATTATCACCCTCATTATCCTGTTTATCCCGTGTATATTTTATCTCTTATCCCTGTTTATCCCCGTTTATTACCACGTTTATCCTGTTTATCCCCATTTACTATTCATCTCTCTCTTTCTCTCTTATTCCTCCTGTTTCTCCTTTATTCCTCTCTTTCTCCTTTATTCCTCTCTGTTTCTCTCTTATTCCTCTGTTTCTCCTTTATTCCTCTCTCTTTCCTCTGTTTCTCCCTTATTCCTCTCTCTCTTTCTCTCTTATTCCTCTGTTTCTCCTTTATTCCTCTCTCTTTCCTCTGTTTCTCCCTTATTCCTCTCTCTCTTTCTCTCTTATTCCTCTGTTCTCCTTTATTCCTCGCTACCACCATGCTTATCCCGTTTATCCTCATTTACCACCATGTTTATCCCATTTATCCTCATTTACCACCATGTTTATCCCGTTTATCCTCATTTACCACCATGTTTATCCCGTTTATCCTCATTTACCACCATGTTTATCCCATTTATCCTCATTTACCACCATGTTTATCCCGTTTATCCTCATTTACCACCATGTTTATCCCATTTATCCTCATTTACCACCATGTTTATCCCATTTATCCTCATTTACCACCATGTTTACCCCCGTTTACCACTATGTTTACCCTGCCCCCCAGGTCCTGAGTCAGACGCAGGACCACTCGCCACCGAGTGCTGGTCTCCGCCGCGCGTAACATCCGCTCCTGGATGATGAAGGTGTGGAAGATCAAGAGCATCTACCACACCCTCAACATGTTCAACCTGGACGTGATTCAGAACGGCCTGATCGCCGAGTGCTGGATCCCCGTGGCCAACCTGGAGGACGTGCAGCTGGCCTTGAGGCGAGGCACGGTGAGTACTGATTCTTCCTTCCTTCCTTCCTTCCTTCCTTCCTTCCTTCCTTCCTTCCTTCCTTCCTTCCTTCCTTCCTTCCTTCCTTCCTTCAATCCTTCCTTCCTTCCCTTCAATCCTTCCTTCCTTCCCTTCAATCCTTCCTTCCTTCCCTTCAATCCTTCCTTCCTTCCTTCCTTCCTTCCTTCCCTCAATCCTTCCTTCCTTCCTTCCTTCCTTCCTTCCCTCCCTCAATCCTTCCTTCCTTCCTTCCTTCCTTCCTTCCTTCCTTCCTTCCATCCTTCCTTCCTTCCTTCCTTCCTTCCTTCCTTCCTTCCTTCCTTCCCTTCAATCCTTCCTTCCTTCCTTCCTTCCCTCCTTCCTTCCTTCCTTCCTTCCTTCCTTCCCTCAATCCTTCCTTCCTTCCTTCCTTCCTTCCTTCCTTCCTTCCTTCCTTCCTTCCCTCAATCCTTCCTTCCCTCCTTCCTTCCTTTCCTTTCTTCCATCCTTCCTTCCATATATCCTTCTCATCTCTCTTTCCTTCCTTCTTTGTAACCTTATCGAACACAAGAACCAACTGCCCCAACACTACCAGGTGTGTGTGTGTGGAGATGGGTGTGTGTGTGTGTGTGTGTGTGGGTGTTTGTAACCTTATCGAGCTGCCCTGCTGCCTTCCCTGTGGCTAACCTGTCCTTGAATGTAATTAGATGCCTTAGATGCTTAGACCAGACGCCTTAGGTGGATGTAGATAGTATTAAGTAACAGGAACTACCTCGTGTAGATCTCACGGCCTCTTGTAGCTTCCTTATTTTCTAATGTTCTTATGTTCTTATGTTCTTATGTAATGGTTTCCTTCCACATGATTCCTCTATCAGCAAAATAAGCTTGTAGAATTTACATTAAGATTTCCAACAGTCCTGGTAGATGTGATGGGCTTTAAGTTTAGTAAGGTTTGTTGTGGTGAACGAGTGAGAATGTGTTCAGTATTTTTTAGTTTTTGATGCTATGTTAAGAATTAGTCTAAGTAACTTACTAACTATCATCGCCTGTTTATGTCAGTCTATTTGTTTAGTATTTATATACCTTGTGTTTATTTTTATTTTTTTCTGTGTGTTTTCCCTCTCTCCACACCTTGGCCCTAAAAGCGTTTGCTTGTAAAGGGCTGTTTGCAACCCCATATCCTGTTATAATCATTATAAAATACTGTAAAAAGGCAAACATAATAAAGTGTTAAGTGTTAAGTGAATTGAGATTGACATTGTTGTTTCCAGGAGAAGAGTGGGAGTCTGCCGGCCATCCTCAACCGGCTGAGCACCGTGGAGGCGCCGCCGACCTTCCACCGCACCAACAAGTTCACCAAGGCTTTCCAGGCTTTAATTGACTCCTATGGAGTAGCTACTTACAGAGAAATTAATCCAGGTCTGTTGAAAGTATATATACTGTGTTTACTTCTGGTCAAACTGGTGTTCATTTGTCAGCTATTCTGCAACTTTATTGATATTTTAAATGAACTAATAGATATTGATACAGTACAGCCAAATTCCCAACATCCGACCTCCAAACATCCGACTTGTCCAAACAACCGACTTTTTCACCACCACATTGTGTCTTGTTTTGGCCATTTATTTTACTTTTTTTTTTTTTTTTAGTTTATAGGAAACATTGATTTGTGGCTTTATTTATGCATGAATTTTACTTTCGCGTATACCACTGGCTCGGCCTTCAAGAGCTGCATCTTTTATGTTCTATACCATTTTGTCCTTACGTTTATGGTTACTGTGATATCCGAACATCCGACTATTCCAATCATCCGACCTACCTTCGGTCCCCCCAAGGTCGGATAATTAATACTTAGCTGTATATATGCATCTTAAAGCTTTGTGAATTATAATCTTCAATTCATGCCCCACAATAGACATATCTAGTATATAACCATGCTAAATAATTACACACATTGATGGAATTAACATGTACTGAGTTTATCGTTTACTCAAACTTTTGTATTCTAATTCGGATGTTTCTCTCCGCAGCCCCGTACACAATCATCACCTTTCCCTTCCTGTTTGCCATCATGTTTGGTGACTTCGGCCACGGCATGATCATGGCACTCTTCGGGACGTGGATGGTGTGGCGGGAGAAACCCCTGTCTGCCAAGAAGACTGATAATGAGGTATGGTATCTTTATTTGTTATTATTTTTATTTTTTTACATCACAAAGGCTGGCCAAGAGCAAAAAAAAAGGAAGTAACAAAAAGGCCGCTTAGTTGCCTTGCCAGTCCCTATAAAGGAGACAGTAAGAGAAGTATAAATAGGAGGGATGGGCCAATTTAGTTCGGGAGGTGTCTTGCTGCTCCTCTCTTGAAAACGTTTAGGTCATAGAATATTAAATAGAATGGTCGTAGAATATTAAATAGAATATTGAAATAAGTAGAGTAACAAGCTGACAGGGACATTGTGTTATCAAGTTAATGGACTCATACATAAGACCCATGAAATAACAAAGGTTTGCATATTTTCAGTGTTATTTTCCTCTTACACTGATTGCAAACTCTGCTTAAGAGAAATGATTAAAATGTAATATTATAGTGCATGGTGTAGTAAATAATATTAAATGTTAATATTATAGTGCAATGGTTAGTTAGTAAGATAATATTTGAATGGTGGAATATTATAGTGTCCTGTTAGTTAGTAAGATAATATTAAAATGTAATATTATAGTGGGCATGGTTAGTTAGTAAGTAATATTATAAAATGTAATATTAAGTGTTCCATGTTATTAGTAAGATAATTTAATTATAACTTTAAGTGTCATGTTTAGTAGTAGAAATGATTAAAATGTAATATTATAGTGTCCATGGTTAGTTAGTAAGATAATTATTAAAATGTAATATTATAGTGTCCATGTTAGTTAGTAAGATAATTATTAGAATGAAATATATGTGTCCATGGTTAGTTAGTAAGATAATTATTAGAATGAAATATAGTGTCCATGGTTAGTTAGTAAGATAAATGATTAGAATGAAATATAGTGTCCATGGTTAGTTAGTAAGATAATTATTAGAATGAAATATTATAGCGTCCATGGTTAGTAAGATAATGATTAAAATGAAATATTATAGCGTCCATGGTTAGTAAGATAATTATTAAAATGAAATATTATAGTGTCCATGGTTAGTAAGATAATTATTAAAATGAAATATATGTGTCATGGTAGTAGATAATATTAAATGAATATTATAGTGTCCTGTAGTAATAATAAAAGAAATATTATAGTGTCCTGGGTTAGTAGCATAATTATTAATGAATATTATAGTGTCCATGTTAGTAAGTATTATTAAAGGAACATTTATAGTTGTCCAGGTTAGTAGATAATTATTAAAATGAATATTATAGTGTCCATGGTTTAGTAAGATAATTTTAAAAGAATATAGTGTCCATGGTTAGTAATTACAATACATAGGTTGCATTCAGAAAGTAATAGTAGTGTCAATAGTTAACACAACGAATATATGCTATGAAAGTGTAGCAAATATCTGTAGGAATCATAATACTCCCTCTACAACAGGAACTACCTCGTATAGGTCTGGCGGCCTCTTGTAGCTTCCTTATTTTCTTATGTTTTTATGTTCTCTCTTGTTATAGATTTGGAACATCTTCTTTGGCGGGCGGTACATCATCTTCCTGATGGGCGTGTTCTCCATGTACACGGGGCTCATCTATAACGACCTGTTCTCAAAGTCCCTCAATATATTTGGGTCATCTTGGCATTCGAGCAGTTACAAGTGTGTATCAATGTTCATGTATTATTATTATTATTATTATTATTATTATTATTATTATTATTATTATTATTATTATTATTATTATTATTATTATTATTATTTTTTTTTTTTTTTTATTATTATTATTATTATTATTATTATTATTATTATTTTTTTTTTTTTTTTTTTTTTTTTTTTTTTTTTTTTTTATTATTATTTTTTTTTTATTTTTTTTTTAAATTATAGACCTTAACCCTCTATGACCCAGAACGTAATTTCCATTGTAATTTGGGTACCATTAGATGATTTTTAGTGACTATAAGCAATATTTAATAGATATGACCTGTTTAGTATCCATGTCCACTATCTAATTTGATATATTCAGTTACTTTTCGTAATTTTATGGCTAACAACAGACAATTTCTCTATAGCAAAGGAAAGATCTGGGCGTGAAGGGGTTAAGTGTGATATGCAGGAAACATACTGTGTGTAATATATAATACACATTCAAATAGTTTAACTCGGATATTAATCTTGTCTAATATGATATTAACCGTTTCACGCCCAGATCTTCCTTTGCTATAAAAAATTGTATATTATCGAGCCATAAAATTATGAAAAGTAGCTTAACATATAAAATTAGTTAGTCGACAAGGATACCAAACAGGTCATATCTATAAAATATTGCTTAAATTAACATAAAAACGTCTAATGGTAGTCAAATTACAATGGAAATTACGTTCTGGGTTTCAAGGGATTATATTCTAGAGCTGAGAACAAGAAAGGCCAATGTCACAAATCTATGTTTTGAGAAAAATGCGTTTGAAATATTGCATCCTTCATCATGGCATCAGGTAATAACAGCAGATGCAAGATTTTTTTTCCAGTAATTACTTAGATTATAACCTATTATTTCTTGCAATGATAGATACATACATTTCCAGTTTGGTGGTGGACTTATCTAAAATTAGCCATTTTTTGACATTGGCCCTTCTAGTTCTCAGCCCTAGAATTTAAGTTTGATATTTTTGTGGTACTAACAGATGATATTGCTTTTATGGAACATTTTGTCCAATTCCTGTACGTTATTCCTTTCCGTATCTTCTTTCAGTGAGACTACTCTAATGGATAACAAGGAACTCACTCTGGACCCCGGCGACCCCAAGCAGTACGACCAGACGCCCTACCCCTTCGGCATGGACCCCATGTGGCAAATATCAAACAACAAGATCAGTTTTAATAATTCCTACAAGATGAAGATATCCATCATCTTTGGCATCATCCACATGATGTTTGGAGTGATCCTTAGTGTCTGGAATCATAGGTAAGAATGGTACAGAAATCACACAAAAATCTTGATTAACCCTTCACGCCCAGATCTTTCCTTTGCTATAAAAAAATGTAGGTTGTTGAGCCATAAAATTACAAAAAGTAGCTGAATATACCAAATTAGCTAGTGGACAAGGATACTAAACAGGCCATAGCTATAAAATATTGCTTATATTAATAAAAAAAACGTCTAATGGTACCCAAATTACAATGGAAATTACGTTCTGGGTCTCAAGGGGTTAACAGCAAGTTATGCAAACTGAATTATGCAACCAGGCAGCACCAGATTATGCAAACTGAATCAAGCACATTAAGTTTCAATAAACGCTAACTTGGTGCTGCATTTCCAAGTTTCAATATTCTCTAACTTACTGGTGCGTTTCCAAGCTTCAATAAACTCTAACCCTGCTGGTGCATTTCCAAGTCTCAATAAATGACAACTTGCTGGTGCATTTCCAAGCTTCAATAAATTCTAACTTACTGGTGCATTTCCAAGTTTCAATAAATATTAACTTACTGGTGCATTTCCAAGCTTCAATAAACTCTAACCTTCTGGTGCATTTCCAAGCTTCAATAAACTCTAACCCTGCTGGTGCATTTCCAAGTCTCAATAAATCTAACTTGCTGGTGCATTTCCAAGCTTCAATAAATGCTAACTTACTGGTGCCTTTCCAAGCTTCAATAAATTCTAACTTGCTGGTGCATTTCCAAGTCTCAATAAATTCTAACTTGCTGGTGCATTTCCAAGTCTCAATAAATTCTAACTTGCTGGTGCTTTCCAAGTCTCAATAAACGCTAACTTGCCGTAGCATTTCCAAGTTGCAATAAACTAACCTGCGGTGTATTTCCATCTTTCTAGGTTCTTCAACAAGCCCATCAACATCTACTGTGAGTTCATTCCCCAGCTGCTGTTCTTGGTGTGTCTGTTTGTGTATCTGATGCTGCTGGTTTTCCACAAGTGGGTTTGGTACGGGGCTGGAGGGGACGCAGCCTCCTCCCCCCACTGTGCTCCTTCAATCCTCATCACCTTCATCAATATGGTGAGTGTCGGACCATTGCGTCACAGGTAACAAGGAAGAACATATATTGCCATGCAGTATACTTCCATACTTTCATTGCCATACTTCCTTCTTCCATACAAAGGTGACCGTACTTCCATGCTTTCATTGCCATGCTTCCTTCTTTCCATACAAAGGTGACCGTACTTCCATGCTTCCTTCTTTCCATACAAAGGTGACCGTACTTCCATGCTTCCTTCTTTCCATACAAAGGTGACCGTACTTCCATGCTTCCTTCTTTCCATACAAAGGTGACCGTACTTCCATGCTTTCATTGCCATGCTTCCTTCTTTCCATACAAAGGTGACCGTACTTCCATGCTTTCATTGCCATGCTTCCTTCTTTCCATACAATAGTGACCATACTTCCATACTTTCATTGCCATGCTTCCTTCTTTCCATACAATAGTGACCATACTTCCATACTTTCATTGCCATGCTTCCTTCTTCCCATACAAAGGTGACCGTACTTCCATGCTTTCATTGCCATACTTCCTTCTTTCCATACAAAAGTGACCATACTTCCATGCTTTCATTGCCATACTTCCTTCTTTCCATACAATAGTGACCGTACTTCCATGCTTTCATTGCCATACTTCCTTCTTTCCATACAATAGTGACCGTACTTCCATGCTTTCATTGCCATACTTCCTTCTTTCCATACAAAAGTGACCATACTTCCATTCTTTCATTGCCATACTTCCTTCTTTCCATACAATAGTGACCGTACTTCCATGCTTTCATTGCCATACTTCCTTCTTTCCATACAAAGGTGACCGTACTTCCATACTTTCATTGCCATGCTTCCTTCTTTCCATACAAAAGTGACCATACTTCCATGCTTTCATTGCCATACTTCCTTCTTTCCATACAAAGGTGACCGTACTTCCATACTTTCATTGCCATGCTTCCTTCTTTCCATACAAAAGTGACCATACTTCCATGCTTTCATTGCCATACTTCCTTCTTTCCATACAAAGGTGACCATACTTCCATACTTTCATTGCCATACTTCCTTCTTTCCATACAAAGGTGACCATACTTCCATACTTTCATTTCATTTCACGTGACATACTTCCATCACCTCATTCATGTTGATTTCATTTGCCTAACTGTTGTTTCTGTATCATGCCTTCAATGATAAACTTCTGAATACGTTTGCCTGCATATGCATTTCCTTATAAATACTTACCGTACATACAAGGTGAGTTTCATGGTTTTTAATAGCATCTCTGTCAGGCTGCAGTAGGTTGTGCACACCCAAGTATACCCAAGGCCACCTATAGGCTTTATATTTTTAACGAGGCAAAAATTCCATTCTATCTTAAGGTCTCATGCTTAAAATTATGCCTCAGTTTACCTGATAATAGGGTTAACTATAATAAAATACAGCTGCAATTTAGAAGAAGCGTAGTATTCCCTTCTCCTGGCATCAAATATCAGTCAGTAAGCAGCAAGGGGGCAGGATTTTTCACCTCGTTAAAAAGAAACTGTAAAACCCATGATGTACTCTCAGGTGCTGATGAAGGCGTACGAAGAGGCCGAGCCAGGATCCCCGTGCTCCCCTTACATGTATGGCGGACAGTTTGGGATCCAGCGTTTCCTCCTGGTGGTGGCGCTGATGTGTGTGCCCTGGATGCTGTGTGCCAAGCCCTTCCTCATGCACCGCGCTAACAAACAAAAGCAGCTGGTGAGTTTGACGAGACTTGCTTTGATTTAGGTTCTGATTTTGTTTAGAAGAAGCCATATTGAAAACCTGTGAAAGGAACTAGAGAGCTTCTGTCTTCAAATGTTATAATCAGTGCCTAATCCCAATGTCCCACCATACGCAGAGTAAGGGGCGATCTGATAGAAGTTTTTAAGTGGATAAAGGGATTTAATAAAGGAGAGGTAGGAAAAGTTCTTACGGCTTTTAACCAGGGTAGAACAAGAAGTAACGGATTCAAGCTGGAAAAGCGTAGATTTAGAAAGGAAATAGGGAAAAACTGGTTCACAAATAGGGTGGTGAATGAGTGGAATGGTCTCAGTAGACAGGTAGTTAGTGCGGAGTCATTAGGGAGCTTTAAAGGGGAGCTGGATAGGTTCATGGATGGGGATGAAAGGTGGATGTAGGTAGTGTTAGGTGACAGGAACTACCACGTGTAGGCCTCGCAGCCTCTTGTAGCTTCCTTATTTTCTTATGTTCTTATGTTCTTATACAACTGGCCCTCATCCAAGCATCAGGAATGGCTGTAGTGGCTTTTTTTTCATCCGCATCTACATCATAATGCAGACAAGGTATAAATGACTGTATAAAGAACCAATATTTTGTGTTTCAGGTGATGCAAGCCAATGGAGGGGAGGGAGTAGTGGAGGAGGGAACTGCCGGTGCGGGTGCTGGTGCTGGTGGAGCGGGTGGAGAGGTGGTGGAGGAGCATCTTGACATGGGGGAGGTGATGATCCACCAGGGCATCCACACCATTGAATATGTGTGGGCAGCGTCTCCCACACCGCCTCCTACCTGCGGCTGTGGGCGCTCTCCCTCGCACACGCACGTGAGTAATGCAGAGATGTATTTTTCATTGGTTTGTGTAATCAGGGCTAACTGCTTGGAGGTATTCACTATGGATTCACAGTCTATAGTCTATTTTTTTTATTATGGTCAAAATGCAGTAAGGAAGCCACGCCCCCTGCCTGCCCTTCTATTCTACGGGGCAGCTGATTGGTGCATTCCTCGTATCATCACTACCAATCACAGTATCTTCACTACTTAACAGCGGCGTGACCACTGGGTTAGACATCTTCACTACAGAGGGTGACAAAATCAAAAATCCCTCTGTAGTGAAGATTGCTCTCTCCAGTGGTCACGCCATTGTTAAGTAGTGAAGATATTGTGATTGGTAGTGATGATACGAGGAGTGCACCAATCAGCTGCCCCGTAGAATAGAAGGGCAGGCAGGGGGCGTGGCTTCCTTACTGCATTTTGACCATAATAAAAAAAATTGACTATAGTTAAATCTATAATAAAGAGGTGTCATGTTTTTATGTGTGATCCACATGATGATGATGGCATCACCACCATGCTACATTCTTCTCCAAAGATCCCACACAGGATAGTGGTTGCAGAAATGTGCCAGAATACACCTGCCTTATTGCCAGTACACTCATTTCCATCCATTGGGTCATCTCTCAACCTTCATTATGTCTTTTTATGCGCTAACCAAATTAGCGCAGTGTATTCTAGCTTTAGGGAAATGCACAATACAATCAGTTCCATCACCATCTCATCATCTGAATAATTGAATTTGTTGAAAAATTCACTCAATAAAAGTATTGCCTCTGGGGCTCCCCCTTCCCCTTGTTAAGGAACCCTGGAGCTCAAGCTTCACTATAAATCTCATAGTAGATCTGTCTTGGACTCCTGCACAGTGAACCCATTATATTTTTCCAAGCTCCTCATAAGAACATAATAAAATAAGGAAGCTACAAGAGGCTGGGAGACCTACACAAGGCAGTTCCTGTTACTTAACACTACCTACATCCACCTTTCATCCCCATCCATGAAATTATTTAGCCTCCTCTTAAATCTCCCTATTGACTCCGCATTGACCATGTGACGACTGACTCCATTCCAATCATTCACCACCCTATTTATGAACCAGTTTTTCCCTAACTTGATGAATGCCAGTGTTTTAAGTTGTGGCCGTGAGTAATGATTGTGTTGCCTGTGTACAGAGCTGAGTGAGGTGCTGTGGAGCATGGTGCTGCGCATCGGCCTCTCCATGGGGATGGGGGCGGCCGGGGGCATCCTCATGTACTTAATGTTTGCCTTCTGGGCAACGCTGACGGTGGCCATCTTGGTGTTGATGGAGGGCCTCTCCGCCTTCCTGCACACCCTCAGGCTGCACTGGTGAGTCCTGGGGCCTTAGTGATGTCTCAGCTAGGGCACAGATCAATCAGTGGTAATGGAGAATGATCCAATTTCTTTCCATTGTTGTTTTCTGATCTTAAGAATAGTTGATCAACCTATACTGTATATCCATGCAATTATTTTCAATCTATTATTTCATTAAAAGTTAATTTGTAATATTTCTTCTTTTTTCAGGGTTGAATTCCAAAGCAAATTCTACAGTGGCACCGGGTATCCATTTGTTCCATTTGCTTTTGAGACCATTTTAGATCAGGCTGAAAACACTGTGGCAGAGCAGTAAGCCCAACCACTAGTCTGTGAGTATCTTAGCTTTATGATTCTGGCTGAAAATCTATGTTGCTGTTATATTTATTGGCTTCAACAAGTCCTAGTTGATAGTTACAAATGAGGCCCTGGATGTGACAGGAGGTTAAAGCGCCACAAGTTTGCATCGAGAAAATGCAGCTAAAGGTTTGAAATTCTCAAAATGTTTTTTGGTAAAAAACTTTTCAGCTGGTCTTAACTTCATTCAAGTAGCTGTTTGTAAAGCTGCTCAAACAACTTTGACCAACAGACCACTGGCTGTTGAGGCATTTGATGTGTGTTCACTAATGTAACTCTCAGCCCTAGAATTTCTGTGATACAGATACTGTTTGTTTTGCAGAGGTGGAGGAAAGGCTGCAGAGTCTTGGTAGTAATGTCCAAAATCCTGGATTGTGGCCGCTTGGCCCCTTGTTGCACTCAGAGCCTCAAATATTATGTGATGAATGACTACGATCAGTAGTTATACTGTAGATGTGATGCATAAGAAGTGTTATGAGAGTACTTTTTAAATGAGCCTATAGAAGTTATTCTCGAGGTGCATGTGAAGGTGTAGCATCGTGTTAAGATGCACAGGCATAGTATGGAAATTATTCTTGAGTTGTCTCGTCAAGTATTTGGGACTTCCCTTTATTTTCCCTTTATTACTACGTATTACCCTCCTTGTTTGAAAGGGTGTGTTTCTCCAACCTCATTACATGCATAGCTATTTATTTGGTTAATATTCCATTATGTAAGATTACAGGATATCATGCCAATCCGCTTATGTTCATATTACATAATACACATTTTTGGATTTCCCGTTGACATTCAAAGCTCCGTTCAGTGGACGTTGGCGATAATATTGACCCACGGAATTGTTCATGCTGTTAAACTGATGTCAAGTGACTCACCTAATTGTTTGTTGTGAATATGACTGTTATGCTTGATCTTAGACAGTATGGAAAGATGTCAGGTATATCTCATTAATATTAGAAGCTAGCATATGTAACCTTTATTTTCATTGTTGGAAATATAGGAGGAGGTTAATCTAGTGTTGCAGGCTAGAGTGTAATTATTAATAACAAACGTTCAGCAGCCAGTGTTGTAGCAGGTTCAGTGTTAGAGTCCCAGTTAGGGTGTTGATACATAGATTAGAGATACAACTACCTTTCATTTACAAACAAAGAGTAAGGCGAGCAGAAATACTAGGACAAAACTACATCATTTTGATAAGATTTGATTTCAATGACAAGTAAGGAAAGTCTGCGGTAAAATTACGAAGTTAAAATTGATATCTTGATTAAGAGGAACCTGTAAGGAAGTGTACTATCAGAGTGTTCATAGCTGGCCACACATTGCAATGTTATATTGTCCTGGCAGAAACCATTGCTCTGGCCACCTATCATGATTGCATGTCCACCTGTTGACAGTATTCTATTGTCATTGTGTTCCCTTGATGTATATTTTAACCAAAGCACAATGAACTAGCCACTAGAAAACATGCTTTCTTTATTATGTCTTCTATCTTTTACATTTTTTGAAAACTTATATTGAAAAGTGAATGATTATTTATGTATGAGCTGTCTATATTAAGCTTTTATTTGCTCCAAAGAGTAATTAATCCTATGTGATTCCTGTAGCGAATAGGTTATTGATGGTAAGACTTATCAGGTGCAGCTCACAACTCCTGTGTTCATTGTCCATTGCCTGTGTTCATTGTCCATTGCATCTATCTGTACAGTGGTTTGTAGAGGATCTGTTGGATGTATCAGTAGTCACTCGTACCTTCACTGTGTCCTCTGCTGCTGCCGTCACTAGTTTTACACAGCCCGCTCAACTGCTACTTAGTAAAACTTTCTCCTGAAATATTCTGATAATCATCATCAAAGATATGTGCAATTGATGACAAAGAACCTTCACATTTGTCACAAAAGGAGGCTTTACAGCGCACTACAAGGCAGCCTCGTTTGTGTCATAAACCTATACGAGGGTCATCACAGTATTGTTACTTTTTCACAAACTTGTGGCATTCTAAAATTATCCTTTTTTAATTCCTTAGTGGAATGAGAAAATATTTAATATAGTAGATAATAAATTACTGAGATATAAATATATATTGTATAGTTAAAGAAGATAAAACATTATCAGGACTGAGAATTATAGGGATTTTGCAAGTCCTGGGTTTTTGTTGTTACCATTTACTGATCTATAAACCCACAGGAAATCTTGGCATTAATATCTCACTAAAGGTGTGTTCAGAATCTCTCTCTTTGGTTCCTATTAGAGTATTACAAATAATGTTTACAGTTCATAGCACAACATTGATGACAATAACTGTGGCGTTAGTGTGTGCTTCAAGGCTTGGTAACTGTAGTGACAACCTTCTGGTAAGTGTATCTTGGACTGTTTTCTGACTATTCAATGCAGGTCATGCTTTCAAATATTCACCCTCTTTTTCATGTAACAAATAGTTGAAGAAAACTGTCTTATTTATGCAGGTACTGTCCCCCCTAAGCCTAAAAGCTGGGGGGACTGGAGGTCATGTGCATTTCATGATTTTACAATTTTCTGAAATGCAAGAAATAAAAATAATTTGAACATCATTAGGAAGTATTTGGATGTCCTCAAAGAATCCCTGTTTCGCCCTGACTGATTTAATCTTCCTCCAACAGATATACGTCCTTCATGTGATCCTAATCCTAATGTCCTTCATCCTACTCTAACATTTCTCACCGTTTCACTTTCTCTCTAACTCCTCCCTTGTCAAGCTTTGCCATAGTGCCATATGTCCTCTGATGTCTGGCACATTTCCCCTTTTGGCATTTCAATCAATCAATCCTTAGGAAGTATTGTGAGTATCCAAGAGCTCGTCAGTAGTGCTTGTTTACAACATCGTGACTCTGGAGGGAGCCAAACCCACAAATTTAACTTTTACCTAAAATTCATCTTAATACGGCATCCATCATCACCCACGTCGATCTGCTTCTCAACCTCCCCTCTCTCAACTTTTTTGTTTTGTTTTATCCTGCAAAGTGGTAGGCTATTGCTTTTTGTTTGTTTGTTTACCATTCCTCTTACCGCCCTCTTCTTTGATAACATCTTCCTTTTATCAGAGGTGTCTTCAGCAGTCATTCCAGGCAGGAAATTGGTATTATTCCAGATGAACACCGAATTCACTTTGGTGGACGAAACTATTGTTTTCTGGTGAGTTTTGATGTTTTGAATGAATATCCTAACCGGGGGGTTTTTTTTTTTTTTTTTTTTTTTTTTTTTTTTTTTTTTTTTTTTTTTTTTTTTTTTTTTTTTTTTTTTTTTTGGTTAAGCTACCGTAGAGGTAGTACGGTAGATACAGGTTAGTTAGTTTTTTTTTTTAGGTTAGATTAGGTTTGGTTAGGTTCAATTTGTAAATTTCTTTAACGGTTAGAAACAGTTACCAGATTAATTCAAAACATCAAATCTCACCCGAAAAAAATTGTTTCGTCCACCAAAGGAGGTTCGGTGTTCATCTGGAAATTTACCAGGCAATTTATATATTTCCTTACCAATCTCGTCTCACCTAGGTAGGGTCTCTGTAATTATTCAAGGTACTCGAGTCTCACCTTACGTCTCACGTCGACCTTACCAGGTCGTCAAGGAAGGAAAGGAATCTTCTAGCAAAGCTATATATTTTCAGTGCACCAGTAGAAATGTCCTCCTGTTACCCACGGGGGGGGCATTCTCTCTCTCTCTCTATCTCTCCTTCTCTCTTTCTCTCTCTCATCTCTCCTTTCCTCCTCTCTCCTCTCTCTCTCCTCTCTCCATTCTTTCCTTCCTTCCTTCCCTTCTCTTCCCTTCCTCCCTCCTCCTTCCTTCCTTCCATCCTTCCTTTGTTCCATCCCTTCCTTCCTTCTTCCTCCCTTGTCTTCCCTCCTCCTCCTCTCTCTCTCTCTCTCTCTCTCTCTCTCTCTCTCTCTCTCCTCCCTCCCTCCTCCCTCCCTCCCTCCCTCCCTCTCTCTCCTCCCTCTCCTCTCTCTCTCTCTCTCTCTCTCTCTCTCTCTCTCTCTCGTCTCTTCTCTTCTCTCTCTCTCTCTCTCTCTCTCTCTCTCTCTTCTCTTCTTTCTTTCTTTCTTCTATCCTTCCTTCCTTCCATCTCTCTTCCTTCCTTCCTTCTTCCTCCCTTTCTTCTTCTTTCCTTCCTTCCTTCCTTCCTTTCCTTTCCTTCCCTTCTTCCTTCCTTCCTTCCTTCCCTTCCTTCCTTCCTTCCTTCTTCCTTCTTCCTTTCCTTCCTTCCTTCTTCTCTTCCCTTCCTTCCTTCCTTCCTTCTTCCTTTCCTTCCTTCTTTCCTTCCTTCCTCCCTCCTCTCCTCTCCTTCCTCTCTCTCTCTCTCCTCTCCCTCTCTCTCTCTCTCTCTCTCTCTCCTCTCTTCTCCTTCCTTCTCTCTCCTCTCTCCCTCCTTCCTCCTCTCTCTTCCTCTCTTCTCCTCTCTCTTCCTCTCCTCCCCCTCCTCTCTCTCTCTCTCTCTCTCCTCCTCCTCCTCTTCTCTCTCTCCTCCTCTCTCTCTCTCTCTCTCTCTCCTTCCTCTCTTCCTTCCCTCTTTTCCTTCCTTCCTCTTCTTCTTCTTCCTTCCCTTCCTCCCTCTCTTCTCCTCCTTCCTTCCTCCTATTTCCTCCTTCCTCTTCTTTCCTTCCTTCCTTCTTCCTTCCTCCCTTCCTCCTCCTTCCTCTTCTTCCTTCCTCCTTCCTTCCATCCTTCCTTCTTATCCTCTCTCCTTCCTTCCTTCCTCCTTCCTTCCTCCTTCCTCTTTCCTTCCTTCCTTCCTCCTTCCTTTTTCCTTCCTTCCTCTCCTTTTCCTTCCTCCTTACTCATTCCTCCTTCCTTCCATCCTTCCTTCCTTCCTTCCATAATTTGTCTCTCTCTATAAAACCTATTTCACACCTGACTCGCACCAACTACAGGGAGCTTTACTGTCTGTGTACATTGCTAGACTTAAACTATAATTCTCTGCTCGATATAACATGGTTAAACGTAAGAACACACAACAAGAAAAGATTGAGAATTGATGGGCTGTCGCAAGTGTTTGCTATTAGTGACTGTACCTACCGGTAGCCAGTTGAAAATTTTAATTTTCTTTACATCTTTTAATCTAATTAGATTACGTATAGCTATACTCATAATCTGCTCGATCATATTACTTCGTTTAAGTTCATTAAATCATTCATAGTCTGAATCATACTTTGCCTTCATATCTCAAAGCGTGTACCGTAGTAGTGACAGTGAACGCCACGCAACGTCTGTCTGTTTACTTTACATCAGTCAGTGGTTTGACGCGCCACGTGCAGGGAGGATGGGGGTGGGAGTGTCGATAAAAACAAGATCTCTACAGCGATGCCCGAGGTGAGTGACAGATTTGAGTGGTAGTTGTAGAGGTGGTGGTTACATGTCTGGTCACTGGTGGACCGTGGAGGCAAGGCATGTTGGGCCGCTGGCGAAAGAAATGGAGGAAATGGTAAAGCTTTTTTTCGTTGGACGTACTTTAGCGTACCGTAGAGGCGGTATGTAATAAGCTGTGTGGTAGGCCTACTGTTTTTCCCCTTCACGTATTAACATTTGGCTATAGTCATTTATAAGGGTGATGGGAAATCTTAGTCAAGGGAGATAACGTGGGTGGCGGGCAGGTGGCGCGAGAAATAAGCTGCCAAGATAAATTTTCTGCCAAGCCGCTACTGCGCATGCGACAACAAAATTGTGGGGTGCGTGTGCCTCAGCCTGCACCAAGGATACTATAGAGTACATTATCCTTGGCCTGCACCAAGGATATACTATAAGAGTATAGTATCCTTGGCCTGCACAGTGCACACGGCGTATAAAAATGTATAAAATCAAGTAAGAAATGTAATCCTTCACTAAATTGGGCATCCCACCCGAAGAATGCCTCATTTCTTGCTGTAAACGAGATAATAGGCTACTAGCCCAATAGTTCTGTTCATATATATATATATATATATATATATATATATATATATATATATATATATATATAGTTTGGTGCGTAACTCGAATAGTGATAATCTCAAACTCGAATATCACCCTTTGAGCGCACTAAATAGATATTTTGGTTCTTTTTGCTGCACGGCACGCTGTCGGCTCTCCCACCATCGCCATCCCAAACCAGTATTATGCCGAATTATGGGATAGCATGACGATTTTCCGTACAATATTTGATGCGAATTGACTTACGGAATTGAATAGTAGCAAATAATAGTATTTTCTAATGTAAAAACTACGTGAGTTACAATAAGCGGATTTTTTGTTTTCCCCTCTCTGATGTATTTACTGCCTATCTTTGAAAAGCTAACCATCACTTCAGAGTCCAGCAAACTCAAATCTTTTTTACACGAAATCTTACTTTAGTATTCAACGCTTTCTATATATAATTCTTCGAATATCATACAAATATGTAAAACTACAGGGAATTCATATAGTATGAGAACCAACAGTAATTTTTGAAGGATACTTTTACAAGCATTTACCTCAGAAATTTGCCTTTAAACCAGGCAAAGCAAACCTAATTAAGGCATAAGCTTTATTAATCACAGTGAAAACCTCTTGATAACGAGGCCAGAGAAAGGGACGAAGCCTTTCTTTTCTAAACGTGTTATTCCTTCTATTTCTTGTGACCTTTGACGATTTTTTAGTATCGCTTCATAGGTCCTCTTCAACTTCGTCTCCTTCGTTAACAAAATTGTCAACTCTTCCCTTGACTATTTCACCTGGGATGCTAAAACATTTTCATTAGTTTTCGGTCCTTATACTAACATCCTAATTCATACTTAGGGAATACTCTATTGTGGCATGGCGGCGCACACCTTATCTCGGGCATGGCGGCGCACACCTTATCTCGGGCATGGCGGCGCACACCTTATCTCGGGCATGGCGGCGCACACCTATCTCGGGCAGGGGTGTGGGGTGAGATGCGAGAGACAAGGGTAAAGGTTAGGTAACAACGCCAATTTTTTTTGTAGCGCGTTTTGTGTGTGTGTGTGTCTCATTACCAACCCTCCCATTATCCACCTCCCACTACCAAGATACTATGGCCCATATGCAAGAAATTTTCTCGACCCGCTGCATCGCGTTTCGGCAAGCAAGAATCATTTGAAAACACTCCACCCGTTGCGTTCCACTGGATTGCGTTGCTCCACTGGTTGTGTTGTCCCTGGCATGACCTTGTCCTCTGTCCTTTTCCATCAATTGTAAGACGCGTTGGGAAGCTTACTTGATTTATGATCGTTGAGGTCAGCAGAGTGATGGCAGAAAATGTCGTCTGCGTGTGTGTGTGTGTGGAAAGATTTGAAACCTTCCGATATTGTGTGAAATAGTGAACGAAAGGATGCGATGCGTGGTGATACTTTTATAAAACTATGCAAAACGTTATAATGAATGCATATAATTATGGAGTAAAGCTTAGCAGTAATGTATGTAATGATAGGAAGTTATGAATATACACGTCAGTGTGAAAAAAAATTACGTGAAATGTGATAATTCAAGAATTTTATTTATTGCGCTTTCCGTCGCATAGAATAAATGGGAATGCTTTGATATAACCAGGCTATCTTATTGTTACACTTTTTGTTTTCTCCTTTTCTTTCACCAGTCGATCCCACTACCAACCCTCCCATTATCCACCTCCCACTACCAAGGATACAATCACCACCACTATACCATCACCACCACTACACCATCACCACCACCACCATCATCACCACCACCATCACCACCACCACAATCATCACCAACACCACCACCACTACCATCACCACCACTACCATCACCACCACCACCACCACTACCATCACCACCACTACCCCCACCACCATCACCACCACTACTACCATCACCACCACTACCATCACCACCACTACCACTACTACTCACCACCACTACCATCCACCACCACCACCACTACCATCACCACCACCACCACCACCACAATCATCACCACCACCACTACTATAAGAGTATAGTATCCTTGCCAATACCAACCTTACCTCTAGCCACCATTTCACCCACCAACCCTCTTTCTGGACATGTTTTTACCATACCACTGTACCACTATTACAGCACCCACTAATGGCTCTAAATCTTCCTTTGGCTCTGGTTTCGTTTTTCTATACCTCTATGTCCAACCGCTTCAGAGTCCACTAGTCCGAACGACCAGTGTCCAGTGTCCAAGCTAGTCCAGAACCAAGAGTCCAGTGTCCAGAGTCCAAGCTAGTCCAGAACCAAGAGTCCAGTGTCCAGAGTCCAAGCTAGTCCAGAACCAAGAGTCCAGTGTCCAGAGTCCAAGCTAGTCCAGAACCAAGAGTCCAGTGTCCAGCCAGCAGTCACAAGTCTGAGTCCAGAACCAAGAGTCCAGTGTCCAGAGTCCAAGCTAGTCCAGAACCAAGAGTCCAGTGTCCAGAGTCCAAGCTAGTCCAGAACCAAGAGTCCAGTGTCCTTACGCTGAATTGGATGCGCTATCCTCTTTGCTTTTAAACACCTTTTTTCTCTCCTTTCATCTTTCACTATACCTACAGATTCTTGCAATTTCCTTTCTCTCTCATAATCCCTTCATAGCTCACCTTAGTGTTCGGGAGATCCAAGACGGGTTATAAACTCCGTCAATCTATAATATTATATGTCATATAACTATGTGAAATTTTGCTATTTTTCATGGGTATGGGTATCTACCTTTATCTACGTAGGTTTTTCGTGTTCTAATTGATTATCATGAGGCAATGAGGCAGTATTGAAGAGACGTTTCCTCATCGCACTCAGTTTCATCTGCTGTATGCATTAAAAGGAAAAGAAGTTTATAATTTCAGAATATTTGAAAAAATATTTTTGGTTTCGGAAAATTTCAAGTACGAATGAAAAACATTGAAATAGCATAATTTTCCGTGTCTGTTGAAGAAAAAAAAACCACTGGCACGCTCGGTTGTGACGCAATTATAAAATAATGACAGAATGATAAGAGCAGACATCCTTGATTTATCTATGAAAATATAGAAAAATGCTTCATTAGAGAGAGGAAGTAGCTGATAGATCACCAGAGGGAACCCGGAATATACGCACACACGCATGCCTATATAAACCATTAGCTAGGGTGGGCGTCAGTATGAGGATAAGCGCGGCAAGAGAGACGGTCACCCTGCATCACCTTTCCCTAATCTGCCAAGTCTGCAAACATAAGAACATAAGGAAATAAGGAACATAAGAACATAAAACATAAGAACATAAGAAAAAAGGAAGCTACAAGAGGCCGCGAAGGAAGCAACAAGAGGCCTTAACACAAACCTCAATACCTGAACACCCACGCAATACTTCAGCTCGCACCATGACCAAGGTATGTATTGTCGTATACCGTTAACCCCTTGAGACCCAGAACGTAATTTCCATTGTAATTTGGCTACCATTAGACGTTTTTTAGTTAATATAAGCAATATTTTATAGATAGGATCTGTTTAGTATCCTTGTCCACTAACTAATTTGGTATATTCAGTTACTTATCGTTATTTTAGGGTTAACAGCAGACGATTTCAACAAAGGTTTCAGCAAAGGAAAGATCTGGGCGTGAAGGGTTAATTGCATTCATCCCTTACATAGCACACAGTATAGAGCTCAAATTTGACATTGAGAGAGAGAGAGAGAGAGAGAGCGAGAGAGAGAGTGTCATGTTTACTCTGCCACGGTACGTATATAGTAATACTCACCCTATACAATACACTCTCAGAAATAAGGGGTATATTAAGGGTAGAATTGTTACATGCACCATCACTACCCTTTTTAAACCTATGTCCAGGCTGGAGGGTAGATGCTGCCGATTATACCTTCATCTACCCTTTATCTACCCTTTTTAGACGAGAGGCTTGAGAAAGGGTATATTTGCGTCGCTCCGAAAGGGTATATTTGTAAGGGTAGAAAAAGGGTAGCAGTATTTCATCACTACAAACACCCTTTTTCTACCCTTCTTTTCTAACAGTGACCCTTGACCTATTCATTTAAGTCTTGGTCTCTTTGTATTGTTTTTCTCGACCTCTAAACTTAACGATTCGATTCAATAATATATGATATTTTACAACCCAATGATTTTTGTTTTGTATTTTCACTATATTTTCCTCTCTCTCTCTCTCTCTCTCTCTCTCTCTCTCTCTCTCTCTCTCTCTCTCTCTCTCTCTCTCTCTCTCCTCTCTCTCTCTCTCTCTCCTCTCTCCTCGCTCGCTCGCTTCTCTCTCTCTCTCTTCTCTCTCTCTCTCCTCTCTCCTCTCCTCTCTCTCTCTCTCGTCTCTCTCTCTCTCTCTCTCTCTCTCTCTCTCTCTCTCTCTCTCTCTCTCTCTCTCTCTCTCTCAGCTATAATAATAACCACATCAGCAGTAGTATAATTACCAACCTGTTTAAGAGGAAGCGCAGATACTCGACAGTAGATCATCTGTTTTTCATATTCAAATAACTATTTTCAATATTTCTCCTCGAAGATTCGTCATAATAAGCTATTTTGAAATGCATATACTCTAATTGAAATACTTACCAAAAATATACTGTTCTTACTATATTCAAATACTTTTATTTCTCTTGCATATGTTATAAAGAAATAAAAAAGTAAATATGTAGCTGTAAGATGTTATTAATCAGGCTCTTGAATATTTATATGTACACATTTTTTTTACATCTTGACAGTTTTTGAATCTCATCTGGTCTTTCCTATGTCGAAATAAACCCTCGTTTCAACAGCCAGGAGTACAACAGTATGTGCTATAGCCATTTTGTAGGTATAGCCAGGTTGTAGCTATACCAGTATAGCAGGTATGTATGAATATAGCAGTATGATACTATAGCCAGGTTAGCAAGTATGTAGCTTATGCAGTATAGCAATAGGGTACTTAATAGCCAGTTATAGCCAGTTGTAACTTATAGCCAGTTAGCAGGTATGTGACTATAGCCAGGTCTAGCAGGTTATGTAGCTATTACGCCAGGTATAGCCAGTATGTGCTATAGCCAGTTAGCAGTATTACTATAGCCAGGTATAGCCAGGTATGTAGCTATAGCCAGGTATAGCCAGGTATGTAGCTATAGCCAGGTATAGCCAGGTATGTAGCTATAGCCAGGTATAGCCAGGTATGTAGCTATAGCCATGGCACTGAAAGGTAGAAATCACCTTGAAATATCTTAGTGTATGTATATAATGTCAGTATATACGTGATTGTTGTGTATACTGTTGTGCGTTGAACAAAAGATGTTATTACTGCTTTCAGGTCTCTGCAGGAATAAGATTATGAATGCAACCTTCTTTGAAACTGTGAGTAGGACTCAGTTGTTTTTTTCTCTCTCTCTCTCTCTCTCTCTCTCTCTCTCTCTCTCTCTCTCTCTCTCTCTCTCTCTCTCTCTCTCTCTCTCTCTCTCTCTCTCTCTCTCTCTCTCTCTCTCTCTCACACACACACACACACATACATTGACACCGCGCGATGGTCAGGTTGATAGCGTGCTGCCCTCCCATTATGTGGGTAGGCGTTTCGAATCCTCGCTGCTCCTGGGAATTTTTCACTGACAAATTCGGGCGGTTACTGTCCCCCGTGAGCAAGGGGATGGGTGTGTGTGGTGTGTGAGGTCCCAGCATTGCCCAAAGATCGGTAATAATGAGTTCCAAGCTCGCACTGATAGGGTGAAACTGGCGATCACGAGCCAGCTCGCGTGGACAAGACTATGAGTGAAAAACATCCAAAGTAAATATACACACAAATGGCTATATATAGTTTGCGCCAATTTTCTACAAGATCGAGTTTTGGTAGTTAAAAGGTAGGTACTTGTCTAAAACTGTGGTCTTTATGATGGTCCTTTATGTGGTCTGCTGTGGTCTTCTCCAAAATATCTTCTTCGAACTCAGGGTGTTGTCCCCGATCCCCGCCTTGCCATATATACAGGGACCTAATTTTCCCATTCTGAAACTACCAAGCTGCACCTTCCCCTTCACCCTCCAGCAATGCAATACAACTCCTATACACTGTTGCCTCGCTATGCTTCCGTCATCCAGCTGTCAGTGATCGTCTCACACCCTGTATTCATGTGCTGTTTTATGGTTAATGTAAATTTGCAGATATCTTTAATTTGACAGTCATGACACATGGCATCCACTTTCTTACACTCCACCCATCCCTCTCCACAGTCCATACTCTTCCCATCCACTCTATCATCTTCCTATCCATCCACTTTCTTAAGGTGCGGTTTTCTTTTTTACACTCCAGTACCACACTCCACGGTTCATACTCTTTCCACTCCACCCATCCTATATACTCGTATTTCATTTGACGAATAGAAGGTGAGTATACGCACCCCGATGACAACGTAATCGTCATCATGTTTCAATCTTGATGTAGCTTACTTCTCCGCTTTCAAAACAATTATGTAGGAAAATCAAAGTGACACCTGTCTTTTTCTTGGCTGCAGATCGAGGTGGAGTGTCGCACCGCTTACAATGAGGTAGCCATCGGAGGCGTCAAGCTACAGAATGGCTCGTGTGTGAGGGAGTTTGGATCGCACGGTACTACGTGTAGGACGCAGAACATCAGCATCTTCTTCAATGGAACCATAATTACTTTGGTATCATATTGTTATCCTGATTCAGGATAATGTTCAAGGATCCCAAAACCAAAACATCAAATGAAACCTGCTACAAACTACATATGACTGGAATTTCAAAAAATGTGTTAACCCCTTGAGATCCAGAGCGTAATTTCCATTGTAATTTGGGTACCATTAAACGATTTTAAGTTAATATAAGCAATGTTTTATAGATATGACCTGTTTAGTATCACTTGTATAGTATCCTTGTCCATTAGTTAATTTGGTATAAAGTTACTTTTCGTAATGTTATGGCCAACAACAGACGATTTTTTTTATAGCAAAGGAAAGATCTGGGCGTGAAGGGGTTAGTAAGTTTTATTTTATGTCAAGTCTGTCGTCACGCCTCGCATTCAGTCTTCATAATTATACTCTTGACTTGTGATTTATGTTAAATTTATGCACCATAAGAATATATTGTTACACAGGAGGTATCAACGCTTATTCAGCTATCAATCCTATCATGCTGCAAGATGTTTCGAATTGAGAGAGTGCAGTGTCACGCTTACAGATGTCAGTCCTCACTGTCTCCAGCCCCTAGGAGAAAAAATAGAGCCCCCCGGTTGGGAAGGTCGCGAAATGCCTCCTGAACTGTAATAAAGACGAGTGTCGGCCTGTGTATCGAGTTGTCTGTCGAAGTGTGGCTATAGAATCTGTAAGTGTTTGTGGTTTTGTAAGCCCTGTAGCAGATATTGAATTTTCTACGAGAGAGAGAGAGAGAGAGAGAGAGAAGAGAGAGAGAGAAGAGAGAGAGAGAGAGAGAGAGAGAGAAGAGAGAGAGAGAGAGAGAGAGAGAGAGAGAGAGAGAGAGAGAAGTAGTATTGTATTGTAGTGGTAATATTAGCAGTAGTAGTAGTGGTAATAGTAGTAGTAGTGGTAATAGTAGTAGTAGTGGTAATAGTAGTAGTAGTGGTAATAGTAGTAGTAGTGGTAATAGTAGTAGTAGTGGTAATAGTAGTAGTAGTGGTAATAGTAGTAGTAGTGGTAATAGTAGTAGTAGTGGTAATAGTAGTAGTAGTGGTAGTAGTAGTAGTAGTAGTGGTAATAGTAGTAGTAGTGGTAATAGTAGTAGTAGTGGTAATAGTAGTAGTAGTGGTAATAGTAGTAGTAGTGGTAATAGTAGTAGTAGTGGTAATAGTAGTAGTAGTGGTAATAGTAGTAGTAGTGGTAATAGTAGTAGTAGTGGTAATAGTAGTAGTAGTGGTAATAGTAGTAGTAGTGGTAATAGTAGTAGTAGTGGTAATAGTAGTAGTAGTGGTAATAGTAGTAGTAGGGTATGTATAGTAGTGAAAGTGATAGTGGTAATAGTAGTAGTAGTGGTAATAGTAGTAGTAGTGGTAATAGTAGTAGTAGTGTAATAGTAGTAGTAAGTGGTGAAGTAGTAGTAGTGGTAATGTAGTAGTAGTGGAATAGTAGTAGTAGTGGTAATAGTAGTAGTATGTGGTAATAGTAGTAGTAGTGGTAATAGTAGTAGTAGTGGTAAATAGTAGTAGTAGTGGTAATAGTAGTAGTGTGGTAGTAGTAGTAGTAGTGGTAATAGTAGTAGTAGTGGTAATAGTAGTAGTAGTGGTAATAGTAGTAGTAGTGGTAATAATAGTAGTAGTAGTGGTAATAATAGTAGTAGTAGTGGTAATAGTAGTAGTGGTAATAGTAGTAGTAGTGGTAATAATAGTAGTAGTAGTGGTAATAATAATAGTAGTAGTGGTAGTAATAGTAGTAGTAGTGGTAATAATAGTAGTAGTGGTAATAGTAGTAGTAGTGGTAATAGTAGTAGTAGTGGTAATAGTAGTAGTAGTGGTAATAATAGTAGTAGTGGTAATAATAGTAGTAGTGGTAATAGTTAGTAGTGGTATAGTGTAGTGTGGTAATAGTAGTAGTAAGTGGTAATAGTAGTAGTAGTGGTAATAGTAGTAGTAGTGGTAATAGTAGTAAGTGGTAGTGTGTGTGTAATAGTAGTAGTAGTGGTAATATTTAGTGGGAAGTAGGTGGTAATAGTTAGGTAGTAGTGGTAATAGTAGTAGTAGTGTATAGTAGTAGTAGTGGTAATAGTAGTAGGTGGTAATAGTAGTAGTTGGTAATAGTAGTAGGTGGTAATAGTAGTAGTGGTGGTAATAGTAGTAGTAGTGGTAATAGTAGTAGTAGTGGTAATAGTAGTAGTTGTGTAATAGTAGTAGTGGTGGTAATAGTAGTAGTGGTGGTAATAGTAGTAGTAGTGGTAATAGTAGTAGTAGTGGTAATAGTAGTAGTAGTGGTAATAGTAGTAGTAGTGGTAATAGTAGTAGTAGTGGTAATAGTAGTAGTAGTGGTAATAGTAGTAGTAGTGGTAATAGTAGTAGTAGTGGTAATAGTAGTAGTAGGTGTATAATAGTAGTAGTAGATGCACTTTGCCAAGGGTTCAGCACGCTATTGTTTTGCATTTATATAACTACTGAAGGGCCTACACAGGGAGGGAGTAGCTATTTCCATGGGTAAATAGCAATAACTAAGTGTAAGGCAACTAGGCTGTTGTTGTACTGTTTTGCTTGACCATAATGTGACTGCTGCTTTCGTATGCTCTGTTATTTATCTTCTTTTTACTTCATAATGGACTGGCCAATGCTTGTCTGTGCCAGATTGTGATGAAAAGGTAAAGAAAAGTGCGACTGTAAATGAATCTGTTTATTACAATTTCAAGTTACGATTTTGATGACCTTTGACGAGCTAGAAGGGATGAAGGATTACCGGTGATGTACAATGACGTACTGTGACGCGTTGTGGCAGTGGTGTCGGTGCGGCGAGATCCGATGACCTGTTGATGCAGGGTCATTGTATCTGACCCTGTGTTTATGTTACTCAGTCAGTCCACTGCCTCGCATCTTCCCGTGCATGGGATGAATGTTATGGATGGTGATTACTGTAATTTCTGTCTAACAAACCTGCGGGAGGCTGTACAATGATGGGAACTACTGACAGTCAGGGTCCAACTGACTGTCATGTATACTTAATGATCTGTAAGACAAGTCAACCGTGAGGAAGGAGTTTGTGTGGAACAGGGACACAGACTATACTGGAAGTCCTCATGGGGTGGTCGGTCGTCCTACCAGAGGAAGAAGACACTAAGTATACACTGGCTAATGACCTGCTAAATAAGTTCCTGACACACCTCAGGATAACGCTACTTCGCAACACACCCGAGAGCCTGCCGTCCCGTTGCCGCCTGACCCGCGCCGTCCCATGGTCGACCGTGCAGCTCAGCCCTCGTCCGGCCGCCCCGCTCAGGCCCACACCTGCCAGACACATCACAACACACACTTAAGTCCACAAGGGTATCATAAAGCAAATATCTCAGTATTTCATGTACCAACTCATACCAGAACACGGTAATGAGTAATAGTTATGTGGTGTCCTTACCCCGAGAGTGAAGTCACCAGACACACACACACACTACTCCACAAGGGGTATCACAAAGCAAGCATCTCAGTATTCCATTTAGCCAACCAACTCACACCAGAACACGGTAATTGAGTAGCCTAATAGTTATGTGGTGTCCTTACCCTGAGAGTAAAGTCCCAGGAACCCGTGGATATGGAGGTCCCGTCGGCGAGGTCTTGAGGCAGGAGACTCTGTTCTCGTGGCCGTAGAGGATGGTGAGGCGGTTGCACTTGAGGGTGTCCCACACGTTGACGGTGTAGTCGTTGTAGCCGGCGAAAAGCAGACGGCCTGCAGTGACACATCGTTCAGACATTGGACACCACACCACCAAGGAATGATTCAGTTGCCTATTATAATCAGACATATTTATGATGATTACTGGAAAAATATGCAAGTATATTATTTAGTGTACAACAAAGCCAATCTTTAAGGAAGACATGGAGGCAGTGTGTTGAAGAGGATCTGTCTGCATTGGGCATTGAAGAAGTTGAGGCAACATAAACATGATATAGTTGGAAACGTACCATCGGCCGTCTAACCGACTAACGTCTAAGAAACAAAGCCAACGTTTAGAAGGAATGGAGTGTGGCATGTTAATCAGATGGTAAAGGAAATTGAGCATAACACCACAGATGAGGATAATATAATAGCACGGTATCTTTAAGAGTGCAGGGACTAGGTAGGCTCTGCGACCTTCACTCACCACTGACGGAGAAGTCGACGGAGTTCACGCCGAAAATTATGCTTTCTTTGGTGTAGATGGCGATCTCCCGGTCTGCACGTAAATCGAAGAGCCGACACTGCAGGAGAAAAAAAATGTACAATCAACACACAATAGTCTACGCCTTTACTTTATATCCCATAAGATTCAAGTGAAAAGTAATACAATCTTGGGTGACCATTCTACGTATTTGTCATGATCGCTTTGATGTGTGCGTGTGTTTGTAGTAGGTGGTGATGCTGGTAATGGTGTTGATATCATTATTGTTGTGAAGAAAAGGAGGTGAACTGCGCAATAAGAGACACTACACTTAACACCCTAACGTTAACAACTCTGCAAAGTAATCAGGCATGCGTCTCTCTATCGCACACTCAAGCTCAAGAAACTGTCCTTACTCACCCCCCTGTTCCAATTCCCACTTTATAATCTCCTTCCTCTAACAATTACATATCCTTCATCTGATCTAACTATTCTGCTGTAACATCCCGTTCCTCTCCCCTTCCCTCACCGTTTCCTCTTTCTCTCTTACCCCGCCTTTTTTTTTTTTCCTTTGCCATAGTGCCATATGACCTCTGATGTCTGGCACATTTCCCTTTTTTGGGCATTATAATAATTCAATCAATCAATCTCTATCGCGCATACAAATCACAAGGTGGAGTGACTCTTGGTCGATTATAAGGGAGAGAACAAAAGGGAAAGAGACAGACATTCCCCTTGTGACGTAGTACCGTTGGGCGCATAGTTTGACCCTCCCTCCTTAACCTCTTGAGACCCAGAACGTAATTTCATTGTCATTTTTTGTGAATATATGCAATATTTTATAGATATGACCTGTTTAGTATCCTTGTCGACAAACTAATTTGGTATATTAAGTTAGTTTTAGTAATTGTATGGCTCAACAACATACAATTTTTTATAGCAAAGGAAAGATCTGGACGTGAAGGGGTTAACAGTCAATTGGTCTAGGGGCGTCCCATGTGTAACAGTCAATCAGTCTAGGGGCGTCCCATGTGTAACAGTCAATTGGTCTAGGGGCGTCCCATGTGTAACAGTCAATTGGTCTCGGGGCGTCCCATGTGTAACAGTCAATCGTCTAGGGGCGTCCCATGTGTAACAGTCAATTGGTCTAGGGGCGTCCCATGTGTAACAGTCAATCAGTCTAGGGGCGTCCCATGTGTAACAGTCAATTGGTCTAGGGGCGTCCCATGTGTAACAGTCAATGGTCTAGGGGCGTCCCATGTTAACAGTCAATTGGTCTAGGGGCGTCCCATGTGTAACAGTCAATCGTCTAGGGGCGTCCCATGTGTAACAGTCAATTGGTCTAGGGGGTCCATGTTACAGTCAATTGGTCTCGGGGCGTCCCATGTGTAACAGTCAATTGGTCTAGGGGCGTCCCATGTATAACAGTCAATTGGTCTCGGGGCGTCCCATGTGTAACAGTCAATTGGTCTAGGGGCGTCCCATGTATAACAGTCAATTGGTCTCGGGGCGTCCCATGTGTAACAGTCAATTGGTCTAGGGGCGTCCCATGTATAACAGTCAATTGGTCTCGGGGCGTCCCATGTGTAACAGTCAATTGGTCTAGGGGCGTCCCATGTTAACAGTCAATTGGTCTCGGGGCGTCCCATGTGTAACAGTCAATTGGTCTAGGGGCGTCCCATGTATAACAGTCAATTGGTCTCGGGGCGTCCCATGTGTAACAGTCAATTGGTCTAGGGGCGTCCCATGTGTAACAGTCAATTGGTCTCGGGGCGTCCCATGTGTAACAGTCAATTGGTCTAGGGGCGTCCCATGTATAACAGTCAATTGGTCTCGGGGCGTCCCATGTGTAACAGTCAATTGGTCTAGGGGCGTCCCATGTGTAACAGTCAATTGGTCTAGGGGCGTCCCATGTGTAACAGTCAATTGGTCTAGGGGCGTCCCATGTGTAACAGTCAATTGGTCTAGGGGCGTCCCATGTGTAACAGTCAATTGGTCTCGAGGCGTCCCATGTATAACAGTCAATTGGTCTAGGGGCGTCCCATGTGTAACAGTCAATTGGTCTAGGGGCGTCCCATGTGTAACAGTCAATTGGTCTAGGGGCGTCCCATGTGTCCCACTCACCGTCGCGTCATCCGATCCCGTGGCAATGGCGTCGCCCGAGGGGTAGAACTTGACCGAGTTGATGTCCGACTCATGGCCCTCAAAGCTCTGCACACACTGGCCCGTTCGCATGTCCCACACCAGGGCCATCTTGTCGCAGCCCTGCACACACACAGTTACTTGGTATATTAACAAAAATATAAATTACATTAATATTAAGATAACATTGGTTAAATTATTTTTTGTCCAAATAATGATCTTTACATAAGGACCCAGAAAATTAAATTACACTACTGAGAGCAGACAACTTAAGCATACACACACACACACAGAGAGAGAGAGAGAGAGAGAGAGAGAGAGAGAGAGAGAGAGAGAGAGAGAGAGAGAGAGAGAGAGAGAGAGAGAGAACGATCAGTATAAAAATTTAGGACAATACATTTCTAGACAGTGACAAGTATAAGCAAACCAAGTAAATAAAACAGATTTAGGAAGAAAGTAACAAGTTGAATCATGTCAAGTTAATACTATTCTTATAAGTCAGTATTTCTCAAAGTAGAAGCCATGGTTAGCAAGGAGGAAATATTTAAAGGGGGAATTTAAAGAGCTATGGCAGAGTAGTGTTAGATTAGCTGCCTTGGGGTAAAAACGTGATATTTTTTATATATGACAATTTTTTATCTTCCGTTGTGCATGGGTTAGTATGACACAGATTTAGATATAGAATCTTGTGGTGTTTCGGTTTTGCATCCATGGAATTCACAGCGTTCTTAATCTCACATGTTGGCGAAGTAGCTGTACATGTCCGTGTGTTCGCTTGGGAAATTATGATAAGAATGAAGACTCAGTATTGGCTCCATGTCACTCATAAAACGTGTGTGTGTGTGTGTGTGTGTGTGTGTTGTGTGTGTGTGTGTGTGTGTGTTAAGGAGAGTGAATTGAGCAACATAATATTTAAGAAACCGAACTTAAATATATTTTGATTAGCACATAAAAGAAGATTGTTGAGGAAACAGGAGCAGGTGACGACTTTCTCATGAGGGAGAGAGAGAGAGAGAGAGAGAGAGAGAGAGAGAGAGAGAGAGAGAGAGAGAGAGAGAGAGAGAGAGAGAGAGAGAGAGAGAGAGAGAGAGAGAGAGAGTACTGAGCTCCTGATCCCTAAAAAAAAAGCCACCTGAGCCTTCACAAGAAAAAAATTGCCTATACAGACTCTATTATATAGGCTCCAATGTAAAATAAAATAAAAAAACTCACGCCGGAGACAAAAGTGTTTCCAGTTTCTGAGGGTGCCAAGTTGAGTGCCATAACGTCCCCCTGATGGCCCTGGAAGCTCTGTAGCATCATGCCAGACTCCACGTCCCACAGCGCGCACGTAGAGTCCCCGGAACCCGTCAGGATCTGGGGAACAAAAACTGAAAGTGAACCAGGCAAGAAGAAGAAAGAAAATACGTGTGCAATGAAAGAGAACGTTACATAATACTCTTAGAAAGCCTTAGGAGGAGGAGGAGGAGGAGGAGGAGGAGTGCTCTGAACACAAGCTAATGAAACAGACAGCTCCGAATGCCTTTTATGTGTGTTAAGAGTACACACCTTAAATTGTCTAGGTGTTTGTATTCCTTCATATTACACACACACACACACACACACACACACACACACACACATCACACACATCACACACACACACACTCTGCGCACCCGCACAGCCGGCCCGGTGCGCTCCGAGCTCTGTGCTTTGTTTTTTCAGCCGGCTCGGTACGCTCCGCGCTCTGCGCTCAGCGCTCCCAAAAAATAGCTATATAATAAAAAAAAAACAGCTTCTAGAAGTTATTTACCTTATATATTATGAAAAAATTGTAGTCAAGCCAAAAAATCACTGTCTAACAAAAAATCACAAGTTCAAGTAGTCTGTGGTGACTCCTTCAGTCCTTTTTAGTCCTCCTCCTGCTCCATCTATCACTTTGACTTAAAATCCATTCCTGTGAATTAAAACAAACATAGATAACACTGTTGAATTGTAGTATGAGAAATTATAATTTTACCGTTTACGTGCTGCATGCTGCCACAGTAACTAGGTAGGTAGCTACTGTGTCAGTGTGCAGACGTAAAACATTAATTCAGTAATTCTATAGTAGGACTTGAAGTTTAAACTATTATTAAAATAGTTCGGAATTATCAATTATGTAGAAAAGCACAACACAGTAAAAGGCACAAAAAGATAACCCGTACTTTAAGTCCTTTAAATTTGAAACATTAAATTAAAACTCGCACAAATTGAAAATTATCTCATCACATGAATCAAATATTTACATTTTATATCGATAACCAAGTACGTACGCCATGCCTGCAAGCTGAGGTTATCATTTTTTTTGCCATTTATATAATGACTCCTATGTATATACGGTAGCTTTGTTTTTACTGAGTTTGTGAAATTTTAAATAAATTATTATCAAAATAGTTCGTAATTATCATTTATGTAGAAAAGCAGTAAGCACAACACAGTAAAAGGCACACAAAGATAACCCGTACTTTAAGTCCTTGGCACTAATTCCGCCGAGCTGGGAAACTAGTGGCAGAGCACGCTGAGAGCTCGTTTAAATTACCGTCTCCTCCCCTTATTAACAGAACCACACGCCTTGGAGTTGGACGCCTGAACGCGACTGGGACTTGTTGCCACAGGTCAAAGAAAGACTGTGCACTTGCCACCAACTCGAGTGACCGACACAAGGAACTTTTGAGTATCCGGCCCCAGGTTGGCAATGCTTTGCCGGCCTGCTATTTACTAAACCATGCGCATTGTTGCCGCTGAAAATTTTAAAGAAAAGTCGTCTTCGATTGGAGCGCCAGAAAGGAGCGCGAAATTCAAGTTGCGCTCCGCGCTCCGCTCTCCCAGTTCAGATTTTCGCGCTCCGCGCTCCTGCGCACCGAATTTTGGTAGTGCGCACCGGAACGCGGAACGCGAACGCAAAATCGGAGCGCACGCGCCCACCTTTGACACGCACACACACACACACACACACACTGTGACACACACGCGCACACACACACACACACACACACACACACACACACACACACACACACACACACACACACACACACACACCTGCTGGTCTGAGTAGGGGAAGGTGCAGCAGGACATGTAGGAGGTATGGGTGCCCACTGCCTTCTTCTTCAACGTCACGTCCTCGTCAAAGCTTAGCGGGTACACGGTCACCTTGTTGTCCAGACCCTGACCACACAAAAAAAAAAAAAACTTTATTTTCAGGAGGGATAACAACGGATGATAAAAAAATTGTCAAATATAAAAACTATCACTTTTTCACCCAAGGCAGCTAATCTAACACTACTCTGCCACAGCTCTTTAAAATCCCCCTTTAAATATTTCTCCTTGCTGGTCATGGCTTCTACTTTGAGAAATACTGACTTATAAGACTATTATTAACTTGACATAATTAAACTGGTCACTTTCTTCCTAAATCTATTTTATTTACTTGGGTTTACACTTGTCACTCTAAACATGTCTTGCAGGACTATGACGCGTAAGGGGAGTCACTTCTTACTTCCCGTGTAACTTATTATTCATGTCATATTATTTCATGTTTTCATCACCTGCAAGACTGAAGAGAAAGTCCATAACTATACCCATAAAGAAAGAGAAAAGTCACTGTTATAGTGTCCGTCAGGGCGGCAAGGTTGGTAGAGACGTGAGCTTGCAATGTGTAGCGTCCCTGCGCATTCGGTCAGCGGTTCGAGTCCGCCTAGTTCGTGCTGACGTGGCGGCGCTTTGTATAGTCAATAACCTTGTAGTTGGTACTTGCAAAGTGTCTAGATAGGATGAAAATCTTATCTTATCACTGTTATAGTAAGATTTACCAAAGTCGTCATTTATGTGTGATGAAACCCTGACTTGAAATACAAAATTGATTCATGTTGTTGTTGTTAACCCCTTGAGGCCCAAAACGTAATTTCCATTGTAATTTGGGTACCATTAGACAATTTTTAGTGAATATAAGCAATATTTTATCGATATGACATGTATATATAGTATCCTTGTCGAGTAACTAATTTGGTATATTTAGTCACTTTTCGTAATTTTATGGCTAAAAAGAGACGAATTTTTATAGCAAAGGAAAGATCTGGGCGTAAAGGGGTTAAGGCTCCCTAATGACTCCGCACTAACTACCTGTCTACTGAGTCTATTCCAATCATTTAACACCCTATTTGTGAACCAATTTTTCCGTATTTCTTTTTTAAATCTACGCTTTCCCAGCTTGAATCCGTGACTCATCCGTAAAAGTAATGCGACTCACCCGCAAGCCACCATAGATCCCGTCGGGGAGTAGGCGCACGCCATGACCCACGTGGTCGGCATGGTGACGGCGTGCTCCTTGTTGGTGGTGAAGGCGTCCCAAATTATCATCTTGCCGTCCTGAAACACAAAACCGAGGCTATTACTTCTCCCCCATTCAGTATAACCTTCTCAGTATCCTCTATTACTTTTCCCCCATTCAGCATAACCTTCTCAGTATTCTCTATTACTTCTCCCCCATTCAGTATAACCTCAGTATTCTCTATTACTTCTCCCCCATTCAGTATAACCTTCTCAGTATTCTCTATTACTTCTCCCCCATTCAGTACAACTTTCTCAGTATCCTCCACATTGATTCACTCACATTATGATCGCTTTGGATTAAGAATGAAAAGAGCGGGATGTAATTATGAATCCTTTCCTGCAATGTCTATTCAACGAAGAAAAAAACATCCCCATCTGCATTCTATAAAAAATGATAGAAATATTGTATAGTGCACGAAGAAACATACATTTACGGTGTCATCAGGAACCCACATTGCCCAAACTAGGGTTAATATACATCGTCTGAAGATCGGGACGAGATCTATACACGTACAGAACCAGAATGGAGCATAAGTACATTAGTATATTAGGGGTCTTGGACGTTTAGGACGTTTAATAGTTTAGACGTTTAGCTAGGACGTTTAGTAGTTTTGACGTTTAGGACGTTTAGTAGTTTAGACGTTTAGCTAGGACGTTTAGTAGTTTTGACGTTTAGGACGTTTAGTAGTTTTGACGTTTAGGACGTTTAGTAGTTTTGACGTTTAGGACGTTTAGTAGTTTAGACGTTTAGGACGTTTAGTAGTTTTGACGTTTAGGACGTTTAGTAGTTTTGACGTTTAGGACGTTTAGTAGTTTTGACGTTTAGGACGTTTAGTAGTTTAGACGTTTAGGACGTTTAGTAGTTTTGACGTTTAGGACGTTTAGTAGTTTAGACGTTTAGGACGTTTAGTAGTTTTGACGTTTAGGACGTTTAGTAGTTTAGACGTTTAGGACGTTTAGTAGTTTTGACGTTTAGGACGTTTAGTAGTTTAGACGTTTAGGACGTTTAGTAGTTTTGACGTTTAGGACGTTTAGTAGTTTAGACGTTTAGGACGTTTAGTAGTTTTGACGTTTAGGACGTTTAGTAGTTTTGACGTTTAGGACGTTTAGTAGTTTAGACGTTTAGGACGTTTAGTAGTTTTGACGTTTAGGACGTTTAGTAGTTTAGACGTTTAGGTTAGTACATTAGGGGGTCACCACGCATGCACGATTGTCAGGAGTACTCTATCAGCCGAAACCTCTCATTATCAGACCCGTATAACTGTTGCTCTCACCTGCGAGGAGGATACCAGATGTCTCTTGTCGTTGCACCAGTCGGAGCAGAGAACCTTCCCCTGGTGGCCCCGCAGCACCCGACGCGGCTTGATATTCAGAGGCGTCAAATTTTCCAGGCGCGCTGCTACCGTCGTCACTGTCAATCATCACACAACGTCACTGTCACGTCACGGGAATGTCTGGTCCATGCATGCACCGTCTCCCTCTACATCACTACCACTACCATGGCTCCTCATTACCGCCTCTCACACCACCAGCGGAATAGATTGAAAGTTGTACCGCTAAGGGAAGTTATGTCAGGCCAGGGAGGGACCACGAGGGGACTTTAGAGGGTGACTTCCTGTGTTCGCCATGAAGTTAAATTGATCTATGAATAGTGTTTGTCGTCCTCCCCCTTTCCTCTAACACCCTTCATTTCCCTTTAGCCTCTTGACTCACTGCTCAAATATCACGTCGTAACTAACATTATATTTATCTATTTGAGGGTCACCCATCACATGCCATGAAATCTAACTATAGGCTATCATTATCATTTCGTACAAATCCCAACGTTTTAGTGTTGTTCTCTATAGTGTTATGTCTTAAACTTTAATTCCCCCACCGAAGTTTTACTCACGTGGGACATCATTTAATTTGTGGCGCTCCTCATCTAGCTTCATCTTGAGTTCCTCCGCCTCCCTTGATAACGCCTCCATACTCTCCAAGGGCTGCTCCACCTTCAGGCCGCCGTCAGACATGGTGCTGTACTTGTTCAAACCCCACTCTTCCTGCTGGGCTTTTCGGGGCGGCGGGCTCCGGACGGACGCTGAAGGTCAGATGGGGACTGATAAGCGACACGTGACCTCGCGTTGCTCACCCTTGGTCACTCACTATAACCTTCCCTCCTTCCCTCCTTCATGCGGTGGGTGGCGGGCACTTCAGGGCTACTGCTCCTTCACGACGCATCCCTCACGCCCACCTGCTTCATATCATGCCTGTTTGAGGTCACACAAACATAAAGGCTCGTTAGTTGTCTTGTTATCGGCGAAATAACAAAGGTCAAAGTATACACAAAGACAATAATAGCAAGATATATTAGTCTCATGGGGTAGTAGCGCCCTGAAATTCCAAATGCTTTAAATACATTTCCTCATGTAAGTAAAACTCTGTGAATAAACTTCATAGAATAAACTGTACGGTACTACACTGCGGTAGAAAACAGTGACCGTAATCAGAACAGAGGTGGCGTGCACAAGAGTCACGTGGAAAGGGAAAAGTTGCTCGAATCCACAAGTTGTCGGGTGAAACTTGATGAAACTGGGCCAGGTACACGATATTCGGTCATTAAGTATAGTCACTTATGGGGAAGAGAGGTGAATGTATAGGTAGTGTTAAGTAACATAACTACCTCGTGTAATAGGTCTCGCAGCCTCTTATAGCTTCCTTATTTTTCTTAGGTTCTTAGGTTCTTGTCTTAAACCATCGCCAGTATGTGTATCACCGCCCTATACTCATCACATATACAACACAACACACACTACCTCTTGCACGATAAGCAGGAGGCAGCACACATACACTGGTACAGGACAGAGTTATTTGTGAGACTCGCCCGGCCCTTATCGCTGTCCTATCTCAGTAGCTTCCTGTCGCCTTACTTTTATGTCTCAGTCGAATAATCAACATTCATCGTCTTCCATGAATTACTATGTCTCAGTCGAATAATCAACATTCATCGTCTTCCATGAATTACTATGTCTCAGTCGAATAATCAACATTCATCGTCTTCCATGAATTACTATGTCTCAGTCGAATAATCAACATTCACTGTCTTCCATGAATTACTGTTCATCGATATCAATCACGTCTTCGAATACATTCTCAGTCGATAATCAAATCATTGTCTTCCATGAATTACTATGTCTCAGTCGAATAATCAACATTCATTGTCTTCCATGAATTACTATGTCTCAGTCGAATAATCAACATTCATTGTCTTCCATGAATTACTATGTCTCAGTCGAATAATCAACATTCATCGTCTTCCATGAATTAGTATGTTTTGAAGATGTATTACAGTACATGTCATAGGTATTAGTTGTAACTTGTGTGCGTCAATATGGCAGAATTAATGGAATATCAAGCCTTGGACGATTTGTGGCGTGACTACTTCGCTGACAACTGACACTCGCGACACTCTTTTGACTCGACACCATTGACGTAAATAACTAAAATGACTGACTTATAATTACTGTTCTATTTTATTTCAGTACATCACATCACATCTACACAAAGCTATGGGTCTTCTTTTTAATTGGATAGTAGAACGAAGACTCATGTTGTACCTGTAATGTGTCAGTCTTTTCAATGACATGCGCCATTACCCACAGGTGTTGTCATGGCAGATGCGAACTATTATTTGATCAAGTTAGACTGAGATTGATGAAGAAACTACGTACACTATGATCAGATGCAAATTCATTCATATATTCGTCGTAGGTAAACAACTAACTATTGCAACAAAGCGAACACGTGCAATCCTTAGTATTCTTATAATGTGACAATGTGACATACCATTACCTAGCTACCTCCGTTCCTTTCCCGAATTCCCTCACCGTTTCATATTTTCTCCATAACAACTTCCCTTTTTTATGCTTTGCCATAGTGCCATATGACCTCTGATGTCTGGCACATAATCACATTTCTCCCTTTTTGGCATTAAATCAATCAATCATTACCTACCTCTCCCTCTTAATCAACGCATATGTACTACTACGAGTCGTGTCTCTCCATGCATTTAGCTCCCTGCAGTCTGCCTGTGACGAAGTGTTACCTGATAAGTGTTAGACTGACCCTTGCTTTTATATGTGTACACTTCTTAATGTCATAACCAGTGAAGGGTATCCAATGGTCGACTTGCAACGTATTTGTCAGAAACCTAGATAGTTATGGCAATCATTGTTGGAGGTGACCGTAAGGAATGACAGTTTCCCTGAAGGTTGAGGAGCTGGGAATACAGAAAGTGCTGACTCGTTAAGTATGAGCGATGATAATCCATCCACGAAGGACTATATTACTCTCGTCTCCTTAGCAAATAGACTTCTCAGCAAATGATCGATGACAAAAAAAAAAGAGAGAGAGAGAGAGAGAGAGAGAGAGAGAGAGAGAGAGAGAGAGAGAGAGAGAGAGAGAGAGAGAGAGAGAGAGAGAGAGAGAGAGAGAGAGAGAGAGAGAGAGATTTTGCATAGATAATACGCGCTTATGATGCATTTTCAATCATTCTAATATACTCAAATCAGTAGAAAAAAAACATGATAATCAACGAATGCCAATCACTCGTATATGGAGGTTCAGGTAGTAAAGTGCCCATGTAAAGACAGGTTACTTCTATCACTCATTACGTTACTAATATATAAAACGACGAAGTTTCTAGTCCATTATGCAGGCACATGTGTTCCGTGACATGATCTGTGAGGTGAACGTGGCAGTCAGTGAGTGTATGGGATTATAAGTGCGAGTGTTACGGTCGGTCACTCTACGCAACCACTTCACCCTGTTTATTGGCACTAGCGTCGAGTTACACCCACCATTCCTATAGGCACATACCACGATAACATTCAGGTATCAGTGTCACTCATACGCACATCAACATTTCAAAACATGTCAAAGATGGATTCATGGGACAGTAACTCATGTGTCTCGACTCTCGATCAGCATCCCGTCCATCACACGGGAGATTGATGCTCATTGCTCGCCCTCATTTCCAGCCCGCGAATAATAACCTGCACTGGCTTCCGGCACCTCCCTCACTCTAATCTAAACAGACAATTACAGGTGGGCTATAACACACACCCCTCCTCTGGTTACACGCCTAGCTGTACCAGTAACCAGGGTTTGTTTAGATCTCGCGGCCTGAGGTGGGAAGCGTTCAGTGCCATCCAACAAAACACTGCCTAAATATAGCTCGGTGACGTAATATTTATCCCCCTGTCGCGCCAATCATTCTCGACTTACTAGTGTGAGGTGTGGCGGGTGTTGTGCAGCTGTAAGCCTCCCAGTGTAGGAGAACCACCAGGCAGCTGAGGGATGAGGGGAGAGCCCGAATGCTGCTGCCTGGCCTGACTGCGCCGCGGCACCGCTCGCCCCGCTGGCGCAGATCAATCCAAGTCGCGCTGCCGCCCTACTGCTCACCTGACGGCCCTCCCTTGGCCCTCCCTCCCTCGTCCAGCCCTCCTCCCACCGCGCTCACTAGACTGATATACCCACATAGGTCCAAAGATAGTTTATAGAGGCAGTAATATAGTAACCTGCCTCCCTGTATGCCGCCACGTTCACTTCACAGATCATGTCACTGAATAAATGTGCATACATAATGGACTAGAAACTTTGTCATTTTATATATTAATAACGTGATGAGTGATAAAATTAACCTGTCTTTACACGGGCACGCTACCTGGGTACCTCTGAATATGTCATCGATCATTTGCTGAGAAGTATATTTGCTAAGGAGACGAAAGTAATATAGCCTTCGTGGATGGAGAATATATCATCGCTCATACCTATAGCGCGTCAGCAGCACTTTATGTTTGGATACCCACATATAGGTCCTCTCTAACAAGCCTTGATGCATCCCCACACTAATAAAAGTACAAGTTGTTGATGGATTAAAAGGTAGAAATAGGTAGATGACCATAATAATGCAGAACAGTAATGATTATAATATACTAAGTAACGCCTATAGGCTATCTATAGCTACACATGACGTAGATTTCTTTGTTATCAAACCAAAAAAAAACTAGAGTATGTATGAAATAGACTAAACGAGAGAGAGAGAGAGAGAGAGAGAGAGAGAGAGAGAGAGAGAGAGAGAGAGAGAGAGAGAGAGAGAGAGAGAGAGAGAAAAAAAATCTTTGGTTGATTAAATGTTACTGAACCTCAAATCAACAGACAGTACAAGCTATAAGGCTCCTGTTTCCCTTCCCTTGTGGCCAGGGGCGCCCACAGAGATACCTGTAGTGGACGCACATATTATATAGGGCCCACTCTTGATGGGTGTGGGTGGCGAGCGAAGCGAGCCTACTCAGTTGGGGGGTCCGGGGGGGGGTGTAAGGCCCCCCCCCTGATTTTTTTTGCAGTTTTGATCAATTTTAGGTGCATTTTGGGACCTCATAGGGGCCTCATAGGGCCTTATAAGGGGCCTCATAGGGGCCACTAGGGGGCCCTTATAGGGGCCCACACATGCCTGGAGGCTTACAGTGGACGCACGTGCGTCCAGTGCGTCCGCCTGTGGGCGCCCCTGCTTGTGGCCCCCTATCGTGCCAGGTGGGAATGCCTCGCTGGCTCTGTGCCATCATATACGCAAGGATATTTTAACCTCTACTGGCTAGGTTACATTAGGATGAGATGTTCGTACGTGTATCGTGTGTGAATAATGTTGTTTCGTCCTGACAATGGAGAAAAAATTGCTACACTGCAATAAATAAAGAGAAATGGATGCTTACAATCCTGTTCTCTTTTTAGTGTGGTCTCCAGTAACATCTCGGGGATCCTAACTTCAGGGATTTATTACACTGTCATTGTTACTAGTATTATTATTATTATTTCTACTATCATCATTATTTATAATTTTCATCATCAGCAGCAGCACGCATAGTGATACACAGTAGCTAGCTATTATAACTGCCAAACCCAGTTGTTAGGTAGATTAGGGGATTAATAAGTATACTACAGTGATCATTATGATTCATCTATTGCAGGAAAAGTTCATACTTGTTCTCTCTCTCTCTCTCTCTCTCTCTCTCTCTCTCTCTCAGCTTATGGGCATATATAGCTTTATTCCTCTCCTTTATTTATAAGTATGTATGCTCCTATATATGCAGTGATAAGAATGAGCACAAGTACTTTTTTTCTATAACTGAAAGTAAACGCGATCGACCCGCCGCCACCGCCGTCAGTGTCTTGCCAGTCCCAGCAGACGACAGCAAGCTCCTCCCTCCTCTGTTGACACATCCGACCTACCTCCTCCCATCACCACTACTACTACACTACTGCAACATGAAGACTATCTATATATTACTCCTCCTGGGATGCCTGGGAACTTGTATGGGTAAGCAGTGTTATCTCTGTTGTTGTTGTTGTAAGTAGGTTAGCGGTGTTATTGATAGACGGAGGTTGGCTGTGTTTTTGTGACTATATTGCAGCTGTACTCATTGCTGTTCTGACTGCTGCGGCTAGAGATTTTGCGGATATTAGTAACCTAGTTTTTGGGGGGCCAGCGAAAACTTAGGTAGGTATAGTATAGGCGAATGCGGGGGCGGGGCACACTTGTTTTCGTACAATTCCGTCACTTCCCTGGTTTCTGGGTAATTATGGAGGAGTTTCACGTTCGTTTTCAGAGACACCACTACTTTTTCTTGGCCTACAATCGGTGCTTGTTCTAATGGTGCTAGTTTTATTTTGCGCAAACCAAAAAAAAAAAAAAAAAATGAAACCTAACCTAACCTTATGTTTTAATGAAACCTAACCCAACCTAACCTTACAGGTTTTAAAGAAACCTAACCTAACCTTAACCACAAAATATATATATTTTTTTTTTTTTTTTTTTTTGTTTGCGCAAAATAAAACTAGCACCATTAGAACAAGCACCTATTGTAGGCCAAGAAAAAGTAGTTGGTGTCTCTGAAAACGAAGTGAAACTCTCCTCCATATTAACCGGTTTCTGAGACAGACTATTATTTCCTGGAAAAGTTTTAGTGCTTTTTCGGTCAATTTATAGTTTCTCCCAACCAACGATTTTCTGATGCGCCTTATGTTTTTCTGGTGTGTTTTTATGTGTTTTGAATGAATCTGCTAACCGTTTCTGTCGCAATTTTTAAATTTTTATTATTTTTTTTGCAAAAATGACAAAAAAAAAAAACAAAAACCTAAACCTAACCTAACCTAACCTTTACCTATACCTAACCTAACCCATACCTAACCTAACCTAGCCTAACCTAGACCTAACCTAACCTTTACCTAACTAAAAAAAAAAAACAAAAAAAAAACCTTTATCTACGGTACCTTAAAAAAAAAAAAAAAAAAAAAAAAAAAAAAAAATTGCGACAGAAACGTTTAGCAGATTCATTCAAAACACATAAAAACACACCAGGAAAACATAAGGCGCATCAGAAAATCGTTGGTTGGGTGAAACTATAAATTATCCAAAGTTTTAGTGCTTTTTCTGATGGAGATACATTGTTATCAATGGAAACGGTGATCCTAGGATTTGGTGATGAACATTACAAAAAAAAAAACTTTAAAGAAGTTTCTGGAAAATATAAATATCTTCATCTGAAAAAGCACCAATTTTTGACCAGGAAAAATCAGTCAGTGTCTCAGAAAATTACCGCGCAGTCCTCGTCCATTTTTACCTTCTTTTTCATGTAACGGTAAATGCAATCCTATTCATATGTGAAATATTTATTTTTGGAATAGGGAAATGAGATGGTAGGGTATATTCCGCAGGAGTTGGTGGACCCTACATGCCTTGCAGCTTACTTTTTCTCCATTAGTTTTAGCTCAGTATATTGTGCAGTAGTTATTCATTTGCAGAAACCAAAAATGTAACACTTATTTTTATATAATACTACTAGTTATGTTAGGTTACGTTTAGGTTAGGTTAGGTTTAGGTTTGGTTTACCTTAGGATAGGTTTGGGTTAGGTTTTGACAAGTTATATTAAAAAAAAGCAAATCTGATGGTGCGCGATGGGCAACTACACTGAATATTAAGATCCCGTTCCAAATGTCCATAAATCTTGATTAGATAGGCAACTTGTGGACAACTGGGTGCTAGCGACCAATATTTGATGTTATTTTAACCAAAATAAGGCAATCTTAAGTGTTCTTATGTTGAAAATCAGGTTTTCACTAATAAAACCAATGATTTTTATATACACAACCCTCGTTTTCCCGGACTAATAGGGGGGGGAGCACTGGTCCGGGAACCGCAAACGTCCGGGAATCGCACAGTCCAAGGTCATTACCCACCCCCGGACGTTTATCCTACTCTAGTATTTACTGTAACCCGTCAGGGTGGCATGGTTGGTAGAGGCGTGAGCTCGCGTGCAGCGTCCCTGCATTCGGTTAGCGGTTCGAGTCCACCAGGTTCGTCCTGGCGTGGTGGCGCTTTTTATAGTCAATAACCTTGTAGTTGGTGCTTGCAAAGTGCTTGCAAAGATAGGATCAAAGTATCTTATCTTATTAGTACATATTTTAATTTTCTATGCATCCTAGACACCAATGTTACATTTGTTAAATGAATTTGAATAATTGTTTGATTTGAAAAAAACCTATATAGAAGCATGTACAAAAAATTAGCTATGAAGTCTGCAAAACATGTATATTTGAGTGAGATTCACAGGCTCTAACGGGATCATAAAATTGAGTGTAGTTGCCCATTGCCTGGCTACTACGGCTGGTTGGCGACCGCCAAAACCTGCGGAGTATTTTCTGATGGTAGTGTTGGGGAGGCTGGCTGCTCCAGTCCTAGCACGTGAATGTTTCAATCTGTTGTTTTGGCCGAAATGAAGACCATCACAGAATTACAATGGAGGAAGTGCACTGTGTAAGGGACAGCCACATTATGAAGGAATAATGGTGACTGGAATTCTGAAGCAGCCCGTACAGTAGCTAATCGAATGCATGCGTTTTGCATTCAAGCAAACTCTTGATGGCCAGCCCAGCACTTTCCATTTAGTATTCCAATTGTGAATTACCCAGTGAATTACTTGGTTAACAGTCTTTTTGAAACTGTACCATAACAGGGTTTTGTTTTGTCCACGCAAACTTTTTACCACCATGAGTGAAGTGCATGCCACACCTGTGCCATGGTAGAATGTAAGCATCAACAGCAGCACCACACAGATATCTCACATCTCAAGCAACAGCCTGAGTGTCAGGATGGATTTGAATCAAGGACTGCAATACTGGCTTATAGTCTCACCACAACTGTTGGCCTGATGTGAGTGTATGTTAGGCCATGCAGGTCAGAGAACATGCTGCTTCATGCAGTGTCTCTGCTTATTGGCGCTCCCATGCCTGCCTTGATGCACTGCACACCCCTGTACCAGCAAGGGGCCTGTGACCTGTGTTCGGAGGCTATGACGGTATTATCAACTCCAACCAAGCAATGGCGAACTGCGGGGGGTCCTGGGGGCACGTGACCCCCCCCATTTTCACACCCCTTGTTCCGCCACGCTTCCTACACTATGTACTGTATAGTCCACCCATAAACTTATTCATTTAAGAAAATGTTGCAATAGGAAACTAATTTGGTTTGGTTGGATGGATTGGACACGTTAAGTTGGGTTTGGAAGTGGACTTACTTATCACAAAAAAAAAGTTAAAGGATTTGAGATGTGGCATATATCCGCAACCACCATCGACGCCAACGCTTACACAGGGGAGAAAAAATTACCCTGAGAAAAATGGAAACTTGTGATAAAAGTGCGAATAATGGAATGTGAGTGAGTGAGTGAGAGTGAGGAAGATCAACAAATTAATGTACAAAAAAGAATAGGAGGTGATTGATAAAATTGATTAGGCCTTATATATGTACAGAAGCAATGGACCTGGAGATGGACATTATTTACCATCAGAATCTGGCGTATAAAAAACAAAAAACAAAAATATGAAGGAAAAAAGAATATCAGGAAAATAAAGTTAATTACTCGCTGTATCAAAATTGGAACTAATAGAAAGAAGAGCAAAATTCTTGAAAAAAGTCATATACCATCAGAATCTGGCGTATAAAAAAAATATGAAGGAAAAAAGAATATCAGGAAAAAAAAAATTACTCACTCACTGTATCAAAATTGGAACCGAAGATAGAAAGAAGAGCAAAATTCTTGAAAAAAAGTCATATACCATCAGAATCTGGTGTATAAAAACAAAAAAACATATATAAGAAGGGAAAAAAGAATATCAGGAAAAAAGTTAATTACTCGCTGTATCAAAATTGGAACCGAAAATAGAAAAGGCTAAATTCTTGAAAAAAAGTCAGATACCATCAGAACCTGGCGTATAAAAACAAATTAGTTATAATTATTTAAATAATTAACTTTTTTCCTGATTTCTCTTTTATTTCCTTCATATTTTTGTTTTTTTGGGTTTTTATATGCCAGATTCTGATGGTATAAGATTTTCTATCAAGAATTTTGCTCTTCTTTCTATTTTCGGTTCCAATTTTGATACAGTGAGTAATTAACTTTTTTTCCTGATTTTTTTTTTTCCCTTCATATTTTTTGTTTTTTGTTTTTATATGCCAGATTCTGATGGTATATGAGTTTTTTTTCAGGAATGTTGCTTTTCTTTCTATTTTCGGTTCAATTTTGATAGCGATAATTAACTCTTTTTCCTGAAATTCTTTTTTCCTTCGTATTTTTGTTTTGGTAATATTTTTGTAATTTGTTCATTTATAGACATAATATGACACAGATGAAGAAACAAAACGACACAGACTCTCCAGATAGCCCCTTCTAACTTTCCTGAAATCATGAATGTAGAAATGTAAGTATTAACGCCACCACATGTCTGTACATGGAAAAAAAAATTGTCCTGGTGACTTAAGTGTTATCTACGGTAGATAATGAAAAGAACACATGATGTTTATTTGAATAGAATAATGTAGCAGGGCATGAATATGGTACTCTGGCCTGCCCAGTGCAAAACAATTAAGTGTGTTACAGTATATCTGAGTAAAAATAATTGCACTCAACTGGACATACATAGTGTTGTGCTATAGCTCTGTGTTCCTCTGTTAGAAAGGTGGCTGTAAAAGTTCCTCTGTTAGAAAGGTGGCTGTAAAAGTTCCTCTGTTAGAAAGGTGGCTGTAAAAGTTCCTATGTTAGAAAGGTGGCTGTAAAAGTTCCTCTGTTAGAAAGGTGGCTGTAAAAGTTCCTATGTTAGAAAGGTGGCTGTAAAAGTTCCTCTGTTAGAAAGGTGGCTGTAAAAGTTCCTATATTAGAAAGGTGGCTGTAAAAGTTCCTATGTTAGAAAGGTGGCTGTAAAAGTTCCTATGTTAGAAAGGTGGTCTTGTAAAAGTCATTCCTCTGTTAGAAAGGTGGCTGTAAAAGTTCCTCTGTTAGAAAGGTGGCTGTAAAAGTTCCTCTGTTAGAAAGGTGGCTGTAAAAGTTCCTCTGTTAGAAAGGTGGCTGTAAAAGTTCCTCTGTTAGAAAGGTGGCTGTAAAAGTTCCTCTGTTAGAAAGGTGGCTGTAAAAGTTCCTATGTTAGAAAGGTGGCTGTAAAGACATGATAGACTCCAAAGCACAAAGTCATAACAGTACAAACATGCGTGTGTGTATTGTGACCACTGCAGGCCAGGGCATTGGCGGCATGCAGACAGGCAGTGAGTTTTTGTTGGTGGATGACTACACCCTGGGCTCCTTCATGGTGTTCGGTGGCGGCGATACACAGCCCGAGGTGCCCATGTATGAAGATGTCCTCACCACCGCGCCAGCCCCACAGAGCCAGAGGGGTGAGTGTGGCAGTGCCTGGCCTGCTGCTGTGCTCTGTGTCAGTGTCTTGAACCAGGAAGACACTGAGCAACTGAGATTTTGAAATAACTTTCGTCTCCCCCTTAAAGTGACTGAATACACATATGCTTCTCCTGGCACTGCTTCTGAAACAATTCATCATGTAACAGCAAGTGATAACCTTGAGTTTTGAAACACTTTTATGATATATAATAAACAGATAAACAGTTTTGAGATTTTACTACTACCAGAAAATAAAGATATGTAGCTACCTAGATGTAATGAATTATCATTTTTTTTTTTTAAATAACCATTATTTTACTGACACTACTGCACTAATGCTCTCGTGAGTGTTGCGCCCCCATAGGAGTCCCTCCACCCACTGTGTGTGGTTTGTATAACATAATTATGAATTTACTGTTTGTGAGGAAATTACAAAGCATTCCAATTTTACATTTTCTTTACATGATTTCTGTGTATATCTATTTTCTCATTTATAATAATAATAATTATTATTATATTTCGCCCCAAGGCATCTATGTCCTGTCAAAGTTGTTTGTTAACATATATTGCATGTAAAGCTCTACATGGCATGACTAAGGTTTCCCTGACTAAGATTTATAATTAAGTTGATGAAAACTCTTCAAGTAAGGAGTGATTCTCTTGAAAACCTGCAATGGTCTTATGATTAGGTAATGTAAAGGCAAAGACGGGGGCATATGCCATGCTGCGCCTGGCCTCGGTGCTCATCTCCGTCACATTAGCCCTTGAGCCTGTGGTGGGTGACGCCCCGCTACCCCGGGATACAGCCATACCTAGGATGAAATGACCCGACTCATTTGGATTTAGCCTATTTGCTGTAAATGTCTTGTATACAGCAAAATGAAATTTGAGGTATTTATACAAGGAGAAAATAACAAGCTCTTATGTCAGGAGGTTTCAGGCTGTAATTTTAGTCATAATTGAATAGATATCAATCTCAAATAGTCTTATTGATATATTACTGGTAATATGGGTCACTGTGTATGTTTATAGAGCAAATATCTGATGGTTAAGTAGATGTTTTGGACTTGACTTTAAATGCTGCAAAAACTGATGGTACACTCCCTTCGGCAGGTTCCGGTGGTTCACACAATACAGACATGGACGGGGAAGGTGAGTCTGAGAGTACTCTTGTTAATTACACAGGGCAGCACTTTGTATCAGAGCACCACAGCTTCTACATCCAGTGTAACCTCACCCTCTTCACCCAGCTCAAGTGGACGCGCAACGGCAAACCCATATTGCCGGGGGAGGGGGGGTAAGGGACGTGTGGTCTTTCTTTTCTTACTCTTCTTGTGCCGGTATTGAGTACGCTACAGCTCTTCTAGCATCACTGTGCTGTAGAGCCTCTTTTTATAAATGGCTACTATGGCTTTCACATTCAGTAAGCATAGTGACCTTAGTAAGATGTACCTGTGTTGTAATGATCATGGCCTTCATATTTTTCATTTGGTTAACCCCTTCACGCCCAGATCTTTCCTTTGCTATAAAAATGGTCTGTTGTTAGCCATAAATTACGAAAAGTAACTGAGTATACCAAATTAGTTAGTCGACAAGGATACTAAACAGGTCATATCTATAGAATATTGCTGATATTCACTAAAAGTTGTCTAATGGTACCCAAATTACAATGGAAATTATGCTCTGGGTCTCAAGGGGTTAACGTTGATCTGTTTTGGTTTTGTAATCATAACCTGAAAAATGAGTCATAATGTGATTGCCATGCTTACTAATAACTGGTCCCGTGTTTGAGATATGACGTACTGTAGATGCTTATTAATTCATCAGGACTGGGAATCTGTTTGTTGACATTAAATGCTGCGGTGCCTTGAAAGAAGTGGTTAGTGTAGCAGGTCCATGTCATGTATTTCCGAAAACCGAGTGTCTCGTGCTGTTGAAAATGTTGATGTGGCAGCCTGAGCCAAGACTAGATGAGATTCACCCTTATTTACTCTATCGAGGCCTAACTCAGCAAGACACAGTGGACATTTTAAAGTTGTTTTTGACATAGTATAATCACTAATTATAGAAAAATATACGACAGAACTCATGAATAGCAAAATAAATCTTCTCGGTCTTCAGCAACACTGGGTTCCTCACCACGAGTGTTACAACAGTGACACTGTGCCTCCAATCCCCAGCACATGCAAAATAGCATCCTTGTTCGTCCTCACAGTTCTGATCGTTGACTCGTGTACAGAAAATAACACCGCCAGATGACACTCTAACCTCAGAGCTGGCTACTTCCGTAATCACCTGCAAACTGCAAATTTTGCCTTTGCTGGAGTGTGATTTTGTGCAGAGTTTGTGTTTTCAACAAATTTCACAAAAATGAGGTTTTACATTTGCAGAATCACTTCTATATGCTCAATTATAAGTGATTAAAACATTATGGACATGCACAACTTAGCTTTTGACACTTAAGTTATATTTAGTATATCTGTAGTGACATATCAGTAGTTCAAAAGTTAAAGTCTCATTTTTATATAGTATAAAGGTTTTTAAGTTGTGGTGGAATGGTTGGCTGTTCTCGCCCTCCAAACGTAACACCATAAAGTGTGTCAATGCTTTGTATACCTGAGTGTATACTGAAATGTTCTTGGCTCCATCAGTCTACAGCCATAAGCCTGGGCATTATTTTACATCTTCAGGAACTCTGCTATAAGCTTGACATTATTTTGCTTGATGTCATTTGTGTTGCATTACTGTATGTACTAGTAATAGTATCACAGTAATGCAAGCTAGATTTTTGTGTTCAGTAGAGTACAGGTCAGTGTAACTCTCATTGCCTTGGTAGCTGTTCACTGTACACCTCAGGCACTGGGCCTCCCATCAGTGATACAGGCGTTGTGGAGGCTGGGGCATTTTTTAACATTACAAAATACATCTTATTGGCTGGCAAATATGGTATATATAGTACTATTTGATTCATAAAATCCCTTTTGTTTAAGTACTGGAGTACAGTTCTACATCATGAAGTCATAATTATTGATGTCTGTGAAACCTTAAGGTGATGAAAAAAGTAAACAGTTAGGTTCAATATGGTTTTTTAATAGTATTTTGTAAATGCAGTCATAGCTGCTCATCATTACACAACTCATGCTGGGGTGTCAGTAAGGGAAGGTTACAAGCAGAGGGTGCATTGTGTATGGCAGAGCGTGTTCATGCATGCTTTCACCAGGATAGTAAACATTAGTGCCTAGAACATAGAGTCCCAGTGCCCATCAGATGCTTGCTCATAGAATACTTCCACATACCTAAACTCTCCCGCTTTTGCAATACCCCTGCACTAGACTATTATTTAAGCAACCGCATCCCTGGGATAATTATTGAACCACTACTGCTAAAATGTCTTAGTGTATAATAATGCAGGTATTACAGGAACATGTACCCTACCGCTGCCTACGTATAGTGTAATAGAGAATCATTCTTTGTCAAGCACCATCCAAAAGATAATTACTTCATACTGAAGTTTGTAATGTTGCTAGAAATTGCAGTAGTATAGTAGAACCATGAGTTGTTATGAATGCAGATGCAACATGCATGGGTAGGCTGCTATGATCATGGCCTCATAATGCATCTTTGTAAGTGTACAGTTGTTAAATCACTATCAGCACTATTATTTCTTTTCATTGCTTCATTGAGCCTCTTACGTTATTTTGGATCACAAATAAGGATATGCATGTATTACATGTTCTTTTGATTATTGCATGACTATGGAGCATAATTATAAAGCCTTTATTAACAGGGTGATGGTGAATATATAATTTTGTTAATTAATACCTTTCATGAGGAAATGGCAAAAGCATTTTTATCTTTTAGTCATAACTTGAGAGGAAGTGAATAGAAATGTGGCATGTTTTTATTCACATGATTACCTTGTAATACCAGGTATTCGATTGAAGAAACCAGGAGTCCGCAAAGCTTCATAGGGAGTCGCTTATCTGTGGAAAATGCTCTTTTGTACCACGCCGGGGAGTACAAGTGCACCACCTTCAGCCAACGGTCACATACAGTCTATGTTTTGAGTGGTAAGGTTACCACCTGGCAGAACTTGCAGTACTCGCCGCTGGCTGCTGCCCTGGCCAGTCCCTAACTCCCACTGCTGGGCTACAACCTCTCCCCACAACTCTGCTTGTTTGATCCCCTTGTACCGTAATATGAAGCACCCTGGAATCAAGAGTTGTAGTTTATATTACTGGTTTGATCGCCCTTCTAACGTGGTTATATAGTACTCGGAAGTAATATAATGTAGTTTGCCATATTTTGATAAAGCAGTTGCTTGGCTCACTAATAATATATTGCATTAATCTTTACATATAACATGTCTTTGACTCTTCGCTCACTAATGCTTGGAAAATGTTGATAAGACGAGTGCCAAACTTTGATCGGATCAAATGCATATTTTTCGATGATGGAAAGTATTAACCAAGTGAAAAATTTGAAAACAAAATCTTTAGTTGTCTTGGACTGAAAAGTTGCATCTATGCTAAACTGTTCTTGTAAATGCATGAAAATCAAGCTCATAAACTAAAACTTTACAATTTCTTTCACCCAAAGCGTGCCCAGCACAACTGTATGTTTATCATATGATCAGCCATGCATCACAAGTATCACCAGGAAAGATTTAATCAATAAGTTATCAAATGTAAAGGCAGGTCTAGATTGCAACTACTACAGGTTGAAGTTCCCAACCTCGGCATCCTCGGGACCAGCGCCGAGCCGAGTAATGGAATTTTCCGACTTTTAGAACGTAGATATAACTTCTTCAAAGGTCAATTTTCTCAGAAATAGTTAACACATTGTTCTTCCTTTTCTTTTCACTTCCACCAGTAGGTGTTCCTGGACGTTTGGGAGCCATAATGCCAATAACAGACCTGTAGAAGTACACAAAATAACAGTGTACACAACTCTACAGTCACAACACCACTGAACAATAACAACAAACAAATCGGCGGGAGAAACCAAGCGGCCTAGTGTGGTGGCACCTAGCGGCCGACCCGGCAACTACGCACCGGGTTTTGGGTGTTCTGCCGTGTTTTGGAAAATCCGGAACCATAGCCGAGTTTTGGGTGTTGCCGAGTCTTGGGATGCCGAGTTTGGGAACTTCAACCTGTACTACATTTAATGCATTACAAAAAAAAAAAAAATATATATATATATATATACAATATATATATATATATATATATATATATATATATATATATATATATATATATTATATATATATATATATATATATATATATATATATATATATATATATATATATAATATATATATATATATATATATATATATATATATATTATATATATATATATATATATATATATATATATATATATATATATATATATATATATATATATATATATATATATATATATATATAAAGAGAGAGAGATGTAGGGGTTTGTTATGCAATCTTTTTGGTATTAATGACTTTAGCTTGTAGTTTTAAGGTATTTTATCAGAGTTTGTTGAATAGGATACTCAAGACAGCTTGTGACCAATGTTTGCAATGATTATTTTGCGAACGTTTTTGGTTGAAAATCTTTTGCAGTTTTGTTGTCATTTTCATTCCCTTCATTATGTTGTCAATGTTAAGGTGGTGTGACAAGTATGTCCTTGAGTTAATGTGAGCAAGAAGAGGGTGAGGATTGCCTTCATAACATTGAGACACTGACACTGGAATGGTAAGTGTGTATTTGGTACAGTTGTATTCATTGACTCCATCACAAATATGTGTATTGTTATATGTACTATGTTGATGTAGGAACTAGATCTAAGCTCAAATGTGAGACATCTGGGGCTCAGATTTATATTCATGTGGAAGGAATTGAGGTGCATTATCCTTTAAAGCCCCCTGACTACTTTACAGGCAGTAAGTATAGACACAGATTTAGGAGTTTAGATTACACATGTAAGCTGGACTGCCTGTAACCCTGCCCTCTGTGTGTGTGCGAGTGTGTCTTTGCATCAGTAGAAGTGCATGGACTCATGTATACTTTAGCTAATCCCCCCATAGGATCAACTTTGGCATTACAGTAAAGTGTGCAAACCAAAATTCTAATGGTACAAAGATTTCATAAGTTTTAATTCTTGAAAACAGGAAATTATGACCCAAAAAAATCTTGTCTTAATCCTTGAAGGCGGAAGTTATAAGAGGAAATAATACTGTACAAATTCTAGATTGCAGGAAGTTATAAGAGGAAATAATACTGTACAAATTCTAGATTGCAGGAAGTTATAAGAGGAAATAACACTGTACAAATTCTAGAATGCAGGAAGTTATAAGAGGAAATAACACTGTACAAATTCTAGATTGCAGGAAGTTATAAGAGGAAATAACACTGTACAAATTCTAGATTGCAGGAAGTTATAAGAGGAAATAACACTGTACAAATTCTAGATTGCAGGAAGTTATAAGAGGAAATAACACTGTACAAATTCTAGATTGCAGGAAGTTATAAGAGGAAATAACACTGTACAAATTCTAGATTGCAGGAAGTTATAAGAGGAAATAACACTGTACAAATTCTAGATTGCAGGAAGTTATAAGAGGAAATAATAGTGTACAAATTCTAGATTGCAGGAAGTTATAAGAGGAAATAATAGTGTACAAATTCTAGATTGCAGGAAGTTACAAGAGGAAATAATAGTGTACAAATTCTAGATTGCAGGAAGTTATAAGAGGAAATAACACTGTACAAATTCTAGATTGCAGGAAGTTACAAGAGGAAATAATACTGTACAAATTCTAGATTGCAGGAAGTTATAAGAGGAAATAATACTGTACAAATTCTAGACTGCAGGAAGTTATAAGAGGAAATAACACTGTACAAATTCTAGACTGCAGGAAGTTATAAGAGGAAATAACACTGTACAAATTCTAGATTGCAGGAAGTTATAAGAGGAAATAATACTGTACAAATTCTAGATTGCAGGAAGTTATAAGAGGAAATAATACTGTACAAATTCTAGACTGCAGGAAGTTATAAGAGGAAATAATACTGTACAAATTCTAGATTGCAGGAAGTTATAAGAGGAAATAATACTGTACAAATTCTAGACTGCAGGAAGTTAAAGACAATAATAATACTGTAGTCAGAATTGTGGTGGGTGGAATTAATATATATTTTTTTAATGCGAACCCCTTCACTAGCTAACAACATGGGAGCGAAGATGTAGGTAGATCCGCTTCCCAAGATAATAGATTTGTTTTTGCACCAAATTTTTAGAACCACGAAAACAGGAACTACCACTTATATGTCTCTCGACCTCTTGTAGCTTCCTTATTTTCTTATATTCTTATGTTCAAATCAGTCAGCCTCATACTGGAGCAAAGAAAACAGTATTCCCTATCTCTCTGTACATCGATTCTGCATTGCACAGTGGCTATGATACCCAAAATGGCAACAGGACTCCATAAAAAGAATTTTGAGGAGAAAACAGAATGGTGTCAATATGCAATAAATTGAAAGTAGTGAAGTAAATGGAAAGTAGTAATGTCACTGCAACATACTTATCTTAGTTATATCAAATAATTTTCATGCCCTGGCAGTATTCATATCTGCTGATCAACACAGTAATTATGATATCCAAGTAAATAAATAACCCATATATATGTTTGATATCATTCAGCATGTGTGTACTATGGGTAAAATAAGTATCTGTGCACTATATGCGTGAAATATTCTGACACTACGGAACGAAGAAAACGAAAACCCTCCCATAACATCAGCATTTGACTGAATGTTTACAGTATTCATCGGACCCCTAGGCACCGATACTGTTTTACCCTTAGTTACGTACACATGTGCTGTGATTTAGAGTGCCATCCATTGGGCAAAAAGATCTGCTAATGTGAGCTTATGCCTGTCCACTCTAGTCTGATTGATAGACTCAACGTAATTATACTTTCCTTCGTAACAGTTAACCCCTCCCCCTTTTTATGCTTTGCCATAGTGCCATATGACCTCTGATGTCTGGCGCATTTCCCCCTTTTTGGCATTAACCCCTTCACGCCCAGATCTTTCCTTTGCTATATAAAATTGTCTGTCATAAAATTACGAAAAGTGACTGAATATACCAAATTAGTTAGTGGACAAGGATGTTAAATAGGTCATATCTATAAAACATTGCCTATATTCACTAAAAATCATCTAATGGCACCCAAATTACAATGGGAATTACGTTCTGGGCCTCAAGGGGTTAAATCAATCAATCAATCCTTCGTAGCAGAATATTGAAAGATTTTTTCAGCATGTCACTTGGAGTGTGCCATTGTTTGAAGTCTGTAGCAACCTTGTTTTGTTGTATGTATGAATAATGTGTGCTTGCATTTTATTTTTATTTAGATAATGACATTTTTGTTTACTTTCTTGATTCTGGATAATATAGAAGCAACATGTCAATCAACTGCTATACCTGTTTTTTTTAACGAGGTGAAAAATCCTGACCCTTGCTGCTTACTGACTGATATTTGATGCCAGGAGAAGGGAATACTAAAGTTCTTCTAAATAACAGTTGTATTTTATCATAGTTAACCCTATTATGAGGTAAACATAGGCATAATTTTAAGCATGAGACCTTAAAATAGAATGGAATTTCTGCCTTGTTAAAAAAGATAGACTCTAGGTATAGGGTTACGAGTGATGGTGTGTTGTTTCAGCGGACTTGCTGGCCAGTGACGCCATCCACCGGGTCTTCCCAGGCTTCTTCTTCAAGCTGTCCTGCAACATGACCAACGACGACAGCACCAACTTCACCCTAGACTGGTAAATACATCGTCCCTTTATAGTTACTCAATGTCAATCATAGTATCGTGATTCATCCACTGCTTCCTTTTAAACCCTTCAAGCCCAGAACTTTCCTTTGCTATATAAAATTGTCAGTTTTTAGCCATTAAATTACGAAAAGTAACTGAATATACCAAATTAGCTATTGGACAAGGATACTAAACAGGTCATATCTATAAAATATTGCTTATATTTATTACAATTGTCTAATGGTAGCCAAATTACAATGTAAATTACTACGTTCTGGGCCTCTGGGTTAAAAGTGAATTCGTCATTGAAATATTGAGTTAAATTTTTATACATCTACCTTTTCAGTGTTCAGGGCAGTGTGGTTGTCCCATCCCTATGTTATGCCACTCCTGTGTATTGCTCTTGCACCTTTCAATAGAACATTAGTGGATTATATGTGTCCCATGTGCCTGAAGTTACCCTTCTTAATGGTGGTAGTATGAGACTGTTTCATTGCCAGAAATAGCACCAGGCCCTGATGATGTGTTGTGTGCAGGCCATCTGGTCTTATTAAGTCTATGGATGCTCTTATAAATTTGCATAATTTTCCATTTACCGGCTATACTTAACTTTTTTTTTTAATCTAACTATTCTCAAAAATAATTTAGATTCATATTGTTTTAGACATGCTGAAGAGCCAGGTTGGACTCGGTTGATTTGGATTTCCTTGACTTCCTCTCATTTTGGCAAGGATTTCATTTAAGACTTTTTCATGATGACTGTGTTTACATTAATCATAATAATGATATAAATGATATGAAATACAGGAAAAATAGGATTATTGTATTTCAGACTCGCATAATGTACAAAGTTGCAAATCGGCTCTCACATTTTACTTATGAAGTCTTTATTAACCCCTTCACACCCAGATCTTTCCTTGGCTATAAAAGATTGTACGTTGTCGAGCCTTAAAATTACGAAAAGTAACTGAATTAATAGTCGACAAGGATACTAAACAGGTCATATCTATAAAATATTGCTTATATTCACTAAAAATTGTCTAATGGTACCCAAATTACAATGTAAATCACATTCTGGGTCTCAAGGGGTTAAGCTCGATAGGACAAACTTGATTTATAGTTTATTGTAATTTTCAGGTACAAAGACAAGAAGAAGATAGAGAGCAATGATCACGTCCAGATCATCCACTCTAACTCATCGATAGTCATCAGTGATCCCAAGAAGGAAGACGCCGGTGTGTACAGGTGCCAGACCAGGGCCGGCATCCCCAAAGACAGTCCTCTGGTCAGGAACTTTACTGTCATCTGTAAGTGTTTGATGTGTCTTTACTCTTTAGCAGTCTTCATAATCGTCATCAGCAGCAACACAACTTACTATACCTTCACCTATAACATCACAGGTGTCACTATAAATATCCAGCCTGCGCCAACCAACGGGCGGTGGGCCAACCATCACGTCCCTCCAGATTGATAATAAATAGCCTACAGGTGCTATAGGCTTAAACGAAAAAAAAAAAAAAAAAAAAAAAAAAACCTTCTTCCATAAGGCTGGTTTGGGAGATTCATTGTAAGAAACTAGTGAAGAAGAATAGATGTGTTCATTAAGATTGGTGACGCATGCATTCATACACACAGTCACTCGCATGTCTGGTATTCTGTGATGCAGGGAGGTGATGAGGTGAGAGGAAACAAATGTAAGAATTAAAAGATACATAACATGATAGAAAGCGAAGGACGGGAGAGAGAGAAAGCATTGACATGTACTAAGAATAAAGTCCATGGATGGGGAGTAAGTGAAGACTGTGAGTTCCAAGTAACTAGTGTCTGAATTGACGGATGACACAGAAGAATTTTTTTTTTAACAGATACAATCATGTGTGAGAATACAGGATGCTTCGGAAAGAACTCATTCCATAACCAACGTCAGTTTCGGGCTTGATAATCACATGCATACCAGTAAACAAACTGGTCTCCTTCTATAGTGGCACGTATAAGATATATCAGTATATAAAAGCAGCTCGTGATTATACACGACCATGAAGGCTTGTCAAAATAATAGGATGATATCAGGCCTCATAAAGTCTCTCATTGTTTGATGAGGAAAAGTTAAAACCACTCCGGCAACAACTTCCATTGGTTGCATCATCCATCATCTCCCAAGGATGTGTCATGACTAGAGGTGGACCGGATATGCGAATCCACGGATGTATATTGTATTGCTAATTTTAAGCACATACAGCTAAGTATTAATTATCCGACCTTGGGGGGACCGAAGGTAGGTCGGATAATTGGAATAGTCGGATGTTCGGATAGCACAGTAACCATAAACGTAAGGACAAAATGGTATAGAACATAAAAGATGCAGCTCTTGAAGGCCGATCCAGTGGTATATGCGAAAGTAAAATTCATGCATAAATAAAGCCACAAATTAATGTTTTCTGATAACTAAAAAAAAACTAAAATAAATGGCCAAAACAAGACACAATGTGGTGGTGAAAAAAGTCGGTTGTTTGGACAAGTCGGATGTTTGGAGGTCGGATGTTGGGAATTTGGCTGTATCTACAAAAAGAATGGTGAATATATGCAGTACAGGAAAGAAAGGCATTACAATTCTAGTATGTATGTGTTAAGTTAATGTAGAGTAAAGAATGAATGATGCTTATGTTTATAGCTCCACAATTAAATTTTTTCAGATTTTGAAATTAGAAAAATGTCCAAATCTATGGCTGTGGTCAAGGAGGAACAGCTGACCCTGGTGTGCCCTGTGGACGGCAAGCCATTCCCCAAGATTGTCTGGAGGAAAGGTCAGCTTCAAAGATTAACCCCTTTGCGCCCAGATTTTTCCTTTGCTATAAAAAATTGTCTGTTGTCGAGCCATAAAATTACGAAAAGTAACTTAATATACCAAATTAGTTAGTGGACAAGGATACTAAACAGGTCATATCTATAAAATATTGCTTATATTCACTAACAATTGTCTACTGATACCCAAATTAGAATGGAAAGTACGCACTGGGTCTCAAGGGGTTAACAAGCACTTTCATGTATCCTATTAGTATGATTTTATATAATTGAAAATAAGCAGATTGGCGGAGGGATCTTGGGTAGTTAATAGAAGCCATTTTTTAACTTGCTACTTATATGTATACAAGTTGAAGTTCCCAAACTCGGCAACCTCGGGACCAGCGCCGAGCCGAGTAATGGAATTTTCCAACTTTTAGAACGTAGATATATTAAGGGGGAAAAAAGCATGAAAATCACATGAAAAAAATCACACAAAATGAAATGACACAAAATGACACAAAATAACAGTGTACACGACTCTACAGTCACAACACCACTGAACAATAACAACAAACAAATCGGCGGGAGAAACCAAGCGGCCTAGTGTGGTGGCACCTAGCGGCCGACCCGGCAACTACGCGCCGGGTTTTGGGTGTTCTGCCGTGTTTTGGAAAATCCGGAACCATAGCCGAGTTTTGGGTGTTGCCGAGTCTTGGGATGCCGAGTTTGGGAACTTCAACCTGTATATATATAATTATAGTATATATAAAAAAAAAAAAATCTATATAAATGTGCATACTTTTACTTATTGCTCAAAATATGTAGTTTTGTGTAGTATTTTTTACTCTAACCACCTCTTTTTATATCATTTGTAACAGTGCAATACATTATTTTTTTCAGGACTTTTATTTCAGGACTTCTAGAAACATACAACAAGGGGGATTAATTTGACACTAATAGGGTTGTAATTCTGTTTCATTGCATTTTTTTTTCTATTTTTGTTGTGTTCAGAAATGTTTTTGTCTTCAGATTCGGTCCTTAATTCTGTTTCATTGCATTTTTTTTTTCTATTTGTGTCATGTTTAGAAATGTTTTTGTCTTCAGATTCGGTCCTTAATTCTGTTTCATTGGATCCTTTTTTTCTACTTTTATGTTCAGAAATGTTTTTGTCCCGTCAGATTCGGTCCTTAATTCTGTTTCATTGCATCCTTTTTTTCTACTTTTATGTTCAGTAATGTTTTTGTCCCGTCAGATTTGGTCCTGGTCACGGAGCTGAAGGTGAATGACACGCGCATGAGCCTCGCGCCCAATGACAACGAGGTGCCCGATGCCAAGCTGATCGTCCTCAACGCCGAGGCAAATGACCGCGGCAACTACACATGCAACGTCACCACCCACACCAACAGCTTTGAAGTCTTCACGTTCGTCAGAGTCAAAGGTGAGAAGAAAATTTCACAATGTCCCCAGTCCACCCGGTTTCTTTTGAGCATTTCAAGTTAAATAATTTTTATGAATAGAAGTACAGTCAACCCTCGATTTAACGGACTAAAAGGGGGGGAGAAGTGGTCCGTTAAAGCCGATAGTCCGTTAGAGCGAGGGTATTCTCCTAAGGGTGTGAAAATATAGGAAAAACACAGGAAAAATTGTGAAATAAATGAGAAATAATCACAAACACAACCAGACCGTGTAGCTATGTTGGAAGGTAAACAGTGACTGGCGCTACATGCTGGATTTGGTATGCTCCTACATGCTGTGAAATAAATGAGAAATAATTACAAACACAATCAGACCGTGTAGCTATGTTGGGAGGTAAACAGTGAATGACGCTACATTAGGGATTGGCACACTCGCCCACGACTGTTCGGGACTGGTATTAGGAGAGGTAGTAAGTATCCAGGCTCGCTCATTGCTGCTTGATATGCTATGAAATATTATTATTCTAGGTTAATGTAGACATATAATGGCATTTTACTGGCTATTATTCATACATATGAGTAAAGGGCTACAGAGTGGCAAAGAAGGAGATATGTGTCAAGCTCGAGCTCGAGTTTGACAGACCTACAAAGTGATCCTAAGCAAAAGAGGTCACAAGAAGAAGAAGAACAACAACAAGCCCAACACAGGCCGTGGCTGTCAAAGGTATCGCTTATTATCATAACTATTTCTCATTATTATGTATAACATATGGTTGTGATGAGCTGTCCTATACACGTGTAACTATTTAGGTCAGTGTAGCACCGTGTGTCGCCTTAAATAAGGGTGATTTAAGGTGTTGAGGTGACAGGGAGACAGTCTTGCAGCGACCACCCCATAACACTAATAGTTACTATTTTAAACAATACACACCTTCTACCACTAAATCATTAGCAACACAGGCTCCTTCCTTATATATCTTAATATTTGATACATCAAAACTCCTTAAAACCCAAGCATTCCAAAATAAAATGAGAAAATAATAAATGATGTTGAGTTGACAATTGGAGCGGCGATAAGTGGTCTGGCAGGCCATTCTTGCCCGCAAATTTGTCACGCAAATGGAGTCCATTAAATCCGAAGTCCGTTAAATCGAGGGTCGACTGTACTGTATTTTACGGCTTATAAGACGGACTTTTTCCCCTAAAATATACCCTGAAAAATACTCATGCATCTTCCAAGACAAATGTTGTAGTACTTCCTCAGTACTCAGTACCTCAGTACAGTACTTACCTGTTACAAGTATTTCAAATACCATAAGACATTCAAATCAACTAATCTGTCCACACGTTGTGATGTTTACGTTCCGCCTCGGAGGCTCGGCGCCAACTATCGTCTGCTAGTGTTGATGTATCATTTACCACCAGGCTGTCACACGTATCACAAGCTCTTTTAAGTCCTGGAAATTATCACCCATGGCGAATTCATCAAAACAATTTACTTATGCTATTGCATATAAGCTAAAAGTTGTACAATACTCCAAAGAACATGGGAACAGAGCAACAGAAAGACACTTCGGACCATCGCCTACCGAGAAAATTGGTAGATTTTACTCAATCCTACCGGTAGAAAATTGTATATTTTTATATATTTTTATTAGAAATTTCTTTAAAAAATCAGGTGCGTCTTCCAAGATGCAGCGTCTTATAAGCCGTAAAATACGGTATTCCCCTAAAAAATACCCTGAAAAATACTCATGCGTTTTCCAAGACTAATGTTGTAGGAGGTTAGATTAGGTAGCTATTCAATTCAGCCTCTTATATGATATAACCTCAGTACTTACCTGTTACAAGTATTTTTACCCATCAGGGTGGCTCGGTTGGTAGAGCTGCGGGCTCGCGTGTAGTGTCCCTGCATTCGGTCAGCGGTTCGAGCCCACCAAGTTCGTCCTGGCGTGGTGGCGCTTTGTATAGTCAATAACCTTGTAGTTGTTACTTGCAAAGTGTCTAGATAGGATCAAAGTATCTTATGTATATGTTACAAGTATTTCAAATACCATAAGACATTCAAATCAACTAATCTGTCCTCGCGCTGTGATATTTACTACGGTACTGGCGGGAGCCATTCCGCCTCGGCAGATTGGCGCCAACAGCCATTCCGTGTATAAGGAACTTTGTTTGTTACATTAGATGAAAGTCTGTATACTTATGTAGGCCCTACATGTAGCCACCACAAATACTACACGCATACAGGAAAATTAAAACAATACGTGGTGAGGCACAAGAGGCAGGAAACGTAGTGAGGCACGGGAGGACGTGAGAGGAGGTGTTTACACTCGGCCCGACCAAGGCAGACTGATCGGCATGCCAGGCACGCAGCTGTGCACCGCCGCGGTCGGCTTTGTTTTCACTCCCGCCGTCCGACCTGCGTGTACATGATCAGCCAACCAACATGACGATTTACTTATAGTACCGCATACAAGCTAGAAAATAAAAATGGCTGATGAGCAGTGCTGAATGAAGATAATGAATAGTGAGTGTGTTCCTGTGTGAAAATGACTGTATATTGGACAACAGTTTTGGTGGTCTGTTTTTTGTTTTTTTTACTTAGAAATTTCTTTCCAAAATCAGGGTGCGTCTTCCAAGATGCAGCGTCTTATAAGCTGTAAAATATGATATATATTTTCTGTATTTCCAAGATTTTTTTGTGGTGATAGTACAGAACCCTAATGTACACCACTATTGAGTATTGCTAGACTTAGGAGAAGAGCAATGACTCCTACAATAGCTGAAATAGAGTGGTTAGTAAGGAAACTTGAAGTGAAGGTACAGAGAGAAGGGTAGAAACCGAATTAGTGTAGTTTGCAAATTAAAGATTTATTGCCAGACTCAAAAGCTTTTGATATGTCAAGGGCAACAGCAAATGTTTCACCAAAACCCCTAAAGGAGGATGACCAAGATTCAGTTAGGAAAGCTAGAAGATCGCCAGTAGATCGCCCTTTACGGAAACCGTACTGACGATCAGATAGAAGATTGTGAGCAGATAGATGCTTAAGAATTTTCTTATTAATTATAGACTCAAAAGCTTTAGAAAGGCAGGAAGTCAAAGCTATCGGACTGTGGTTTGAAGGAATAGAACGGTCACCCTTCTTAGAAATTGTTGAAGGTGAGCAAATTTCCTGCAAGAAAGAAAGGTGGAAGCAGATAGACAAAGACAGAGAAGTTTGACCTGGCAGGGTGCAAGCACAGACCAACAATCCTCTCAAGCAAAATACTGATGATAATAAGAAATTATATATAAATGAAACTCAGCCTCATAAAATATAATGCTTATATTTGGCTTCTTTGCGCAGACATCTATGCCGCCCTGTGGCCCTTCCTTGGCATCGTGGTGGAGGTCCTTCTGCTCGGCATCATCATCTTCATCTTTGAGAAGCGCCGCGCCAAGGCAGAGTTTGAGGAGTCCGACACTGACCAGGGGAATGACCAGTGAGTGTTAGCTGGCCTGCTGTCTGTGTGTCTCAGTCTCTGAATGTCTGTTTGCTTTCCATGTGTGAACACATCCAGTTTGTCTGTGATAGAAGCAGTTTGTGTACAGCTACCATATGATTTCTTAGTATCGTTATTTTGATTTTCCTAGGGTTTATTTGTTTACGTACACCTTTATTGTTGCCGAGGTAAACGAGCAGAAAATTAAAGCTTAGTTTTGAGAATCCCGTCATGATAGTAGGACTTTATACCGAGAGTTTGCATCCTTTACAGGAAAAACACCGATCACCAAAAGGATTCTGTGCGGCAACGAAAGTAAGTAGAAAGCTGCACATGATAAATAAATACATTTGCAGCCATTTGAAACTAGCGGAGAAAGCTTTATGCATTGGAAATCTCAGTCAATATGAATGAATACATATAACCTATTAAGGTCATCAAATGTGTTAAAAGATGCAGAGGAAACTCATCACAAAATGACTGGGAGATTCAAGCCATGACACAAACTGTGATTCAACAGAACTGTTCTAATCCAGCGAGAGATAGAAATGGTGGGCACAATGCCTTATAAAGCATTAATTTTATTACCACACAATTTTCTTTCTAAGTATGGAGCCTATATTGATTTGCATGCTATGAGGCTGACGGACATATTTGACTGATCCTCCAGTCGTACTTTTCAGTCTCAATCATACGTGGTGCAATGTTTTTTCTTGTGACAGCTGATTTTTTGCCTTCTGAAAATCATGTCGCTAAACTTAGTAGAGCTTGTTTGTGATTGTTCAGAGTTTATAATTTTACTTTGGCATTTTTTTGCTGCTTGATTATTTGTTGTGCTAGTCACGGAAATTATTTATCTTCAGAGGTTTTAATGATTAATTGCTTTTAGAGTTTAGCTTGCTAGACACTTGTGGCCTGCTTGTTTACAGTAGACGTGCCTCCTTGTTCTCCCCTGTGTGTGGCTGCCGTCAGGAATAGTTGTGTGTCTGTAAGTACCTGACATAGGCTGATGTTGTGACATTTTTATGATTTATTTATTTGATTTAGATGTAGATATTTTACTGCTTCCTCGTTTTGTTTATTTGATTAGTTTAGAAATGTATCTCTTAGTTCATAGAAAGTTATAACTAATATTTCTCTTAAATTTTGGAACATGATTGATAAGTTATAGAATATAATTGTTCATGTTATGATTGGTAAAGAATTTATTGTTTTGTGTACCATTTGTAGTGAGTGGTGAGTTATGGTATTATCTTGCAGGCAGTGTTATCACCCCTTAGGGCTATATCATGCCAGCAGGCAAAGGTTTTCAACTTTTGGCTGTTAATGTTATAGATTTACCTTTTCTCACAGCTTAGCAAAGAACTATCAGCCAAGTAAGATGTGTTAGTGTGACTTCAGATGTTAGACTGAGAATCATAACATGACTTTCTGAACCTCGTGAAATCTATCATGAAATTGTTATTTACTTTTATTGTAGATATCAAAATGTTACCGGTAATCTAATGTTAAAAGGACTGTTTCTGTTGATAATAGATGTTTTAGAAGATCTTGATGTCGATTTTATGTATAATTATATTTATATACACACACACACACACACACACACACACACACATCACACACACACAACCCCCATATTCATTAACCCTTCTACTGACCTGTCTTGACCCAATACAGGCTGACAAAAATAAAATTATATCCACACACACACAAAACCACATTTTACCCCTACAATCACCCTTCTCCTGACCTCCCTTGGCCCCTGTTGACCCCTCCTACAGGTTACACACACACACACACACACACACACACACACACACACACAGACACACACACACACACAGACACACACACACACACACACACACACACACACACACACACACACACACACACACACACACAGACACACAGACACACACACACACACACGTAAATGCACCTATCCTGTTGGCCATGAATTCCACAAGACTTGTATTTACAGTTGCATGGATGTATGTATGGGTGGTCTGATGCCTTCATTGAAACCCACAGATAATGACAGATTGGTGGAAGAGTTGGTATCTGCCAGACACGGTGACCTGGCCAGGGTTCTTCCTTGGTGGCAGGTTAGCCTCATGACAGTGATGAGGAAGTCTCTTCCTGTCTCTGTTCATTGTGAACAGTATTGTTACTTCCATTCATCGGAATCTGTTTTCAGAGTTTTTCAGTCTGCTGGTAACTGCTCTCTGATGTTGTTAGATTAAAGAAAGTTCCTGTATAGGTAGGTTGTCTGAAAGGCTTGATTGGAGGTTTGAAAACAGAATGTTTGAGTAATGATTCTGTCATAAAAGATCAAGGTTATTCTAGTGGGGAAGAAAAATACAGAATTGAGTAAGTATGTATTGGAAATAAGTTGGTTACATAAGTAGAAATTGAAAACAAAACATTCAGCAGTATTCATATATAGGACAGATATTATTCAATGAAAAGAATACATGGTTTTAAATTTAATATAAGTTTAACCCAGTGAAAAAATAGAAGAGCCTAGGTTTAATACTATGTCTGTAAATGCAGAGTGTAATGATTCAAAGGGAAGACTTCAGTAATGCCTCAGCCCCATGGACTCCCTGGTGGATGATAATGATACAGAAAGTAATATCAATGTAATAGTTAAGATAGATGTACCGTATTTGCCGGTGTATAAGACGCACTCTCGCATAAGACGCACCCTAATCTTAAACACATTTTATGGGCAAAATATTTGTTTATGATTCATCGTACATTTATTGAGCAGTATTGGAACCTGTGCAGCATCGGCCAGTTTTATTTATTTTTTCACAGAAGTGGTGTTGGAACATCCTATTAGAAAGGTAAATGAGGATGATATTTCCAGGCCTATGTTTCTTGTAGCATTGACCTGCCCGTGCACGGGCCCAGTGCATGGAAGTATTTATGCCTCGTCTATAAACTACGCATTCCCTCTGATACGTAAGACTGCCACATTAAATTCAGGACGATATTTTGATGCATACAAAAATATAGGAGAAATATGTTTTATACACCAGCATGTATGGTATTTCTGAAATGAATTTCTGATATTACTGAATAATGTAAATAACGACTGTATGTGAATGTAAACTTGCATTAGTGTATGACACTTGAATGAAAAATAGGTAAACAATAAGGAAAATCGGGCTTTTATGTTTTGTAAATAACGCTGAACTAATATATCTGAAAGTAGAATAACTATGTTATCACAATGAATGTTGAAACATTGTTTTTATCTTACTAGTTAATGAATAGATAGATTATATGGTTGTATTTACCTAGTTGTTATAAATTTGAAATGGGAGATATTTGTGGAGTTTCGTCTCCATATCTCATTTCGTCAATCTTAACAATAAACTCATAAATACTCTACATTTACTATTTTATTGTCCCACATATCAATAGTACACTGATCAAGAAAACAATACTTATTGCTATTCTTCAGCTTCTTTCCATGGCCCCAGGTGATTTCTACGTCCCTCACATATGTGTCTTCATTGTCTATTTTTTCCATTCCCGTCATTGTTCCATTTACCGCTACAATCTTTTTTTTTTCTTTCTTCCAGTGATAGCAAACCCAAGTTACATAACTTCTCCAATTTCTTCTTAGATATCAGATCCGATAGACTGGAAACAGTTTTTGCATCTACTCTGTATTCTTTTGATCCTTTTATATATATATATTTTAACAAATTACATGCATCACAAAAAGGCCCTAAAAGGCCAAATTGAGGTTGGCCTGAAGGATAATAAAAGTGGAGGCCAACCTTCTCTCGAAAAGGCCTTAAGGCCAAACCTGGCAACCCTGCGTGCCAAGGCCCGGCATTCCCAGGCCACCTTCCCAAACTCCCTCATCAGTTAATCGCGTCCCCCGCACGTACACAGGGCCGCGTCATGCACACACACACACACAGACTCACCGTGCATTTGTGCGGTTATTTGTGGCCATCTTGCAGAGGTGGTGGAACAGTGTTGGGAATTCCCCTTATTCATATACAACAACCCTGGCAGAGGAGTGGCTTTGATGAATAATGTAACAGTAATAATGTAATGACTACTAATGAGTTTGAAGTGCGTGACCTTGAACGGTGCGGCGTCATTTATTTCCTATAGGTTGTAGTATTATAGTAGAGTGGAGTTTTTGGACGACTAGATACCAGCTGATTTCTGCAGGGAAAAGAAGAGAAAGAAATTGAAAGACATATATATATATATATTAATTTAATAATAAGAGAAGACAACTAAATAAAAAGTAAAGACCCAGTCACCCAGAGAAGAGACCATCAGGAAGTGCCGATAAAAAAGCCAAACTCTCGACCCACAACAACTGAACAGCTGAGCCTGAAGGATATTTTGTGAAGGAACTGACAACATCTTGGGGCAGAACACGTCACCTGTCATCTTGGTGTCATACGTCGTCATTCCATTACCTTACTTACTTGGTTTACCTTCCTGTACTGGGTGAGCCAATTATTAATGACACCAACCCATTATATAGTTATTAAGGTGTTGGTATTAGTCTAGTCACCTATTTTACGGGGTTACTCACAAAGGTATGGAGGATCAACGGGTTCCATCGATGACAACAGATAGTAATGTCATCTTCTATCAGTCTTTGTATGGTGTCACTCTTAGATCTGACTGCTGGTTTTGTGGTATAGTAGAATGGCTAGGGATAAGGACCCGTATACCTCAACGCCGTGGCTAGAGATACAGCAGTCCTATTCCGGTATTGACTGGCTAGTTAAAGATACGGCAGGCCCATTCCGGTATTGACTGGCTAGTTAGAGATACGGCAGCCCCATTCCTGTATTGACTGTCTAGTTAAAGATACGGCAGCCCCATTCCGGTATTGACTGTCTAGTTACAGATACGGCAGCCCCATTCCGGTATTGCCTGTCTTGTTAAAGATACGGCAGCCCCATTCCGGTATTGCCTGTCTTGTTAAAGATACGGCAGCCCCATTTCGGTATTGACTCTAGTTACAGATACGGCAGCCCCATTCCGGTATTGCCTGTCTTGTTAAAGATACGGCAGCCCCATTTCGGTATTGACTCTAGTTACAGATACGGCAGCCCCATTCCGGTATTGCCTGTCTTGTTAAAGATACGGCAGCCCCATTTCGGTATTGACTCTAGTTACAGATACGGCAGCCCCATTCCGGTATTGCCTGTCTTGTTAAAGATACGGCAGCCCCATTTCGGTATTGACTCTAGTTACAGATACGGCAGCCCCATTCCGGTATTGCCTGTCTTGTTAAAGATACGGCAGCCCCATTTCGGTATTGACTCTAGTTACAGATACGGCAGCCCCATTCCGGTATTGCCTGTCTTGTTAAAGATACGGCAGCCCCATTTCGGTATTGACTCTAGTTACAGATACGGCAGCCCCATTCCGGTATTGCCTGTCTTGTTAAAGATACGGCAGCCCCATTTCGGTATTGCCTGTCTAGTTAAAGATACGGCAGCCCCATTCCGGTATTGACTGTCTAGTTAAAGATACGGCAGTGCTTATTTACAAGAAAGCAGGATGATTCTTGTTTGATATGATATGTTATATTATCTTTAAAAAATTTATTTATGTAAATTTTCGTTATTGGGCATCACCAATTTCAAGGCCAAAACTTTGTTTTCCTGAATAGTTTTGGTAAATTTCCAGTTTTGTCACCGAATTCACTTTGGTGGACGAATTTTTTTTTCTGGTGAGCTTTGATGAGTTTTGAATTAATCTGCTAACCGTTTCTGTTGCAAATCCTTTTTTTTTGGTCTGTGTCTGTGTGAGTGATTTGCGACAAAAATGAGTGAAAACATATTGAACTGAACCTATACCTAACCTAACCTTTACAAAAAAGTGATTTGTGACAGAAACGGTTAGCAGATTAATTGAAAACATAAAAAACTCACTAGTAAAAATTAGTTTTGTCCACCAAAGTTAATTCGGTGCCATACTGGAATAATACCCTAGTTTTGGGTATTATTACGGTTTAGGTCATCCTCGAGCCTGATAAATCTACCCTATCTCATAGTGTAAACCTTCTGGCTAAATCTTCTTCTTCAGGTTATGCTTGAAAAGCTTAGCTTCATATAGGCAAGCTGCAGCTGTACAACATATTTTGTAAAAACTTTATCTATCGTAAACAACTGTAAGCTATGAATAAATGTTTCATATGTTTCAAATGTTTCTCATTCTGAGTCTTTTGAACCCCATTTCCCATGGCCCAATTGAATAAAGATGGTGATACATATTCTACCAAAATTTTATATATATATATATATATATATATATATATAATATATATATATATATATATATATATATATATATATATATATATATATATATATATATATATATATATATATATATATATATATATATATATATATATATATATATATATATATATATATATATTATTTCTCAGTATTTGACCAGCATTATTTCCTTTGTGTTTTTTTCCTCTTCAAGACGACTGGTAGCATCTGAGGGTGGTGGCAGCGTACCAAACCATTAGTTAAAACAACACGGCAGTACAATGTGATATAATTTCTTGTCTGTTCTACTTTACATAATGATATTAAGAGCTGTGTGTGTTATTAGAGGCACCATAATGACTATATATTGCACTTGAGCAGAGGTCGGCAACCCAGAATTCGAGAAGAGCCAGTTTCATCAAACTTGGCAGAAAAGCAGTGCTGATGGAGCTGCAGTGTAAATTATGAATGGAAATTATGAAACAATAAAATGTTCCTCTTCCATAATACCATATGGGAGTTAAATATACTCACAGCCAAGATAATCAAATACACTTTAATAATAATCATGATAATAATAATAATAAGTACAAAAATTCATCCCAATACTTTCCTAGAGACCTAGGACCTAGGCCACATACACTATTGTACTGCAGCTATCTATGCCAGTATTTTATTTTTTTCCTTTTTTTTCACGATAATTTGGACATTTTTAAGTAGTTGGCAGGAGCCGCACAGGTCTCTTGAAACGCCGCAGGTTGCCGACCGCTGAACTAGAGCGTTGTATTTGCCTTAGAATTCATGGGTGGCTGAGAGGCTAATTGACTCTTTCTTCTCCCTGCAATAGTGAATCAAGGTTCCTGCAGCACCATGTCTGTGATGTCTGACGCAGCCTCCCTCAGCCTATCTGATACCATGTCCAGGAATGTGATGAAGGCACAGAATAAGCTCAGGTGAGAAGCAATGACTTAGCCAATACACCGTAGACTGATTCATTGTTCCGCTAACTTTGTGATTTAGAGGTAATGCGTTTTTTTAGTAAACATTAGTGTATTTGAAGTAACTAGTCTTTGTACTGGGTAGATATACTGTTGTGTTCTGTGTGCAGTGTTTGGCATGTACGTACAGTATTTACATTGATGCACTCATATAATTGTAGTTGGAATGTATATCACAGTGTTTCTTAACCTTTTCACCACCACGCCCCCTTTAGTAGTGGGTCCTTGCCTCCATGCCCCCCTTCACCACCACGCCCCTTCAATAGTGGGTCCTTGCCTCCATGCCCCCCTTCACCACCACGCCCCCTTCAATAGTGGGTCCTTGCCTCCATGCCCCCCTTCACCACCCACGCCCCTTCAATAGTGGGTCCTTGCCTCCATGCCCCCCTTCACCACCACGCCCCTTCAATAGTGGGTCCTTGCCTCCATGCTCCCCTTCACCACCACGCCCCTTCAATAGTGGGTCCTTGCCTCCATGCCCCCCTTCACCACCACGCCCCCTTCAATAGTGGGTCCTTGCCTCCATGCCCCCCTTCACCACCACGCCCCTTCAATAGTGGGTCCTTGCCTCCATGCCCCCCTTCACCACCACGCCCCTTCAATAGTGGGTCCTTGCCTCCATGCCCCCCTTCACCACCACGCCCCTTCAATAGTGGGTCCTTGCCTCCATGCTCCCCTTCACCACCACGCCCCTTCAATAGTGGGTCCTTGCCTCCATGCCCCCCTTCACCACCACGCCCCTTCAATAGTGGGTCCTTGCCTCCATGCCCCCCTTCACCACCACGCCCCTTCAATAGTGGGTCCTTGCCTCCATGCTCCCCTTCACCACCACGCCCCTTCAGTAGTGGGTCCTTGCCTCCATGCTCCCCTTCACCACCACGCCCCTTCAGTAGTGGGTCCTTGCCTCCATGCTCCCCTTCACCACCACGCCCCTTCAGTAGTGGGTCCTTGCCTCCATGCTCCCCTTCACCACCACGCCCCTTCAATAGTGGGTCCTTGCCTCCATGCTCCCCTTCACCACCACGCCCCTTCAGTAGTGGGTCCTTGCCTCCATGCTCCCCTTCACCACCACGCCCCTTCAATAGTGGGTCCTTGCCTCCATGCTCCCCTTCACCACCACGCCCCTTCAGTAGTGGGTCCTTGCCTCCATGCTCCCCTTCACCACCACGCCCCTTCAATAGTGGGTCCTTGCCTCCATGCCCCCCTTCACCACCACGCCCCTTCAGTAGTGGGTCCTTGCCTCCATGCTCCCCTTCACCACCACGCCCCTTCAATAGTGGGTCCTTGCCTCCATGCCCCCCTTCACCACCACGCCCCTTCAATAGTGGGTCCTTGCCTCCATGCTCCCCTTCACCACCACGCCCCTTCAATAGTGGGTCCTTGCCTCCATGCTCCCCTTCACCACCACGCCCCTTCAATAGTGGGTCCTTGCCTCCATGCTCCCCTTCACCACCACGCCCCTTCAATAGTGGGTCCTTGCCTCCATGCTCCCCTTCACCACCACGCCCCTTCAATAGTGGGTCCTTGCCTCCATGCCCCCCTTCACCACCATGCCCCTTCAGTAGTGGGTCCTTGCCTCCATGCCCCCCTTCACCACCACGCCCCTTCAATAGTGGGTCCTTGCCTCCATGCTCCCCTTCACCACCACGCCCCTTCAATAGTGGGTCCTTGCCTCCATGCTCCCCTTCACCACCACGCCCCTTCAATAGTGGGTCCTTGCCTCCATGCCCCCCTTCACCACCACGCCCCTTCAATAGTGGGTCCTTGCCTCCATGCTCCCCTTCACCACCACGCCCCTTCAGTAGTGGGTCCTTGCCTCCATGCCCCCCTTCACCACCACGCCCCTTCAATAGTGGGTCCTTGCCTCCATGCCCCCTTCACCACCACGCCCCTTCAATAGTGGGTCCTTGCCTCCATGCTCCCCTTCACCACCACGCCCCTTCAATAGTGGGTCCTTGCCTCCATGCCCCCTTCACCACCATGCCCCTTCAATAGTGGGTCCTTGCCTCCATGCCCCCCTTCACCACCACGCCCCTTCAATAGTGGGTCCTTGCCTCCATGCCCCCCTTCACCACCACGCCCCTTCAATAGTGGGTCCTTGCCTCCATGCCCCTCTTCACCACCACGCCCCTTCAATAGTGGGTCCTTGCCTCCATGCCCCCCTTCACCACCATGCCCCTTCAATAGTGGGTCCTTGCCTCCATGCCCCCCTTCACCACCACGCCCCTTCAATAGTGGGTCCTTGCCTCCATGCCCCCCTTCACCACCATGCCCCTTCAATAGTGGGTCCTTGCCTCCATGCCCCCCTTCACCACCATGCCCCTTCAATAGTGGGTCCTTGCCTCCATGCCCCCCTTCACCACCATGCCCCTTCAATAGTGGGTCCTTGCCTCCATGCTCCCCTTCACCACCACGCCCCTTCAGTAGTGGGTCCTTGCCTCCATGCTCCCCTTCACCACCATGCCCCTTCAATAGTGGGTCCTTGCCTCCATGCTCCCCTTCACCACCACGCCCCTTCAGTAGTGGGTCCTTGCCTCCATGCTCCCCTTCACCACCATGCCCCTTCAATAGTGGGTCCTTGCCTCCATGCTCCCCTTCACCACCACGCCCCTTCAATAGTGGGTCCTTGCCTCCATGCTCCCCTTCACCACCACGCCCCTTCAATAGTGGGTCCTTGCCTCCATGCTCCCCTTCACCACCATGCCCCTTCAATAGTGGGTCCTTGCCTCCATGCTCCCCTTCACCACCACGCCCCTTCAATAGTGGGTCCTTGCCTCCATGCTCCCCTTCACCACCACGCCCCTTCAATAGTGGGTCCTTGCCTCCATGCTCCCCTTCACCACCATGCCCCTTCAATAGTGGGTCCTTGCCTCCATGCTCCCCTTCACCACCACGCCCCTTCAATAGTGGGTCCTTGCCTCCATGCTCCCCTTCACCACCACGCCCCTTCAATAGTGGGTCCTTGCCTCCATGCTCCCCTTCACCACCATGCCCCTTCAATAGTGGGTCCTTGCCTCCATGCCCCCCTTCACCACCACGCCCCTTCAATAGTGGGTCCTTGCCTCCATGCCCCCCTTCACCACCATGCCCCTTCAATAGTGGGTCCTTGCCTCCATGCCCCCCTTCACCACCACGCCCCTTCAATAGTGGGTCCTTGCCTCCATGCTCCCCTTCACCACCATGCCCCTTCAATAGTGGGTCCTTGCCTCCATGCCCCCCTTCACCACCACGCCCCTTCAGTAGTGGGTCCTTGCCTCCATGCCCCCCTTCACCACCACGCCCCTTCAGTAGTGGGTCCTTGCCTCCATGCTCCCCTTCACCACCACGCCCCTTCAATAGTGGGTCCTTGCCTCCATGCTCCCCTTCACCACCACGCCCCTTCAATAGTGGGTCCTTGCCTCCATGCCCCCCTTCATCACCACGCCCCTTCAATAGTGGGTCCTTGCCTCCATGCCCCCCTTCACCACCACGCCCCTTCAGTAGTGGGTCCTTGCCTCCATGCCCCCCTTCACCACCACGCCCCTTCAGTAGTGGGTCCTTGCCTCCATGCCCCCCCTTCACTTCTTCAATTAAGATATTTCAAAATCTACCTGAATCAGAAAGGAAAACGGAAAAAAATGCGTGTTTTTAGCACGTATTGTGCAAATCATTATTCATAAACACCGGCATATATCCAGCAGATTTAGTTAGATCACGTTTAATGAAATACTTGAGAGTTCTTCTTTTTCTCTCTTGGCTCACGCCCCCCTTGGTAATTACCCACACCCTTCAGGTTAAGAACAGCTGGTATATGTAGGCATTTAACTTGATTTAAGCCAACCTTGTGTCACCCTGTATCCATGTCCTCTATTATCTGTGTTGATTTGTAAAGCTGTGGCATTACATTTACCAACTGCACCTCAATTCACTCTGTGGTTCTGTTCAGACTAGAGATGTATCAGATGTCTGAATTCAGTGATCTGCATATACATAGCCTACACAAATACGTATCAGATTAATGCATACATATATGGATACGTGTATACATATAATTGTCATTTCCCAAGAATGCAAAAAGCAGAAAAGTACTAAAGTTGGAGTAGGTTACCTGTTTGTGTGTGTGTTCATGTCACTAACATGAAAAAAAAGAGATGTGAGGCTCTGTAACATTATGCATGAACCATACTAAAAGGCAAGGAGGAGGAAAGAATGTTATGATACAGTAGTTTTTACTGATCACGAATTTTCATATCACGCAAATGCTAATGTCTGATACCTCTCTAGTTCTTAGGACAAAATTTTTCAACACTGCTTCAGTCTTTTGTGATTTCATATTCCTCTATGTTGCCTTAAGTGTTCTGCTGTCTGTGCATTTTATCATTACTTTAGTCTTGTGTTTTGTGTATGTGATCTTGTTTCTCCATCTTTATAGGAACTACCACGTATAGGTCTCACAGCCTCTTGTAGCTTCCTTATTTTTTTCTGTTCTTATGTTTTTCACGTGTAGGTCTCGCAGCCTCTTATAGCTTCCTTATTTTCTTATGTTTCTCTTATGTTTTTCACGTGTAGGTCTCGCAGCCTCTTGTAGCTTCCTTATTTTCTTATGTTTCTCTTATGTTTTTCACGTGTAGGTCTCGCAGCCTCTTGTAGCTTCCTTATTTTCTTATATTCTTCTTATGTTCACGTGTAGGTCCCACAGCCTCTTATAGCTTCTTTATTTTCTTATGTTTCTTCTTATGTTCTTCACGTGTAGGTCTCACAGCCTCTTGTAGCTTCTTTATTTTCTTATGTTCTTATGTTCTTCACGTGTAGGTCTCACAGCCTCTTGTAGCTTCCTTATTTTCTTATGTTCTTATGTTTTTCAGGTGTAGGTCTCACAGCCTCTTGTAGCTTCCTTATTTTCTTATGTTTCTTCTTATGTTCTTCACGTGTAGGTCTCACAGCCTCTTGTAGCTTCTTTATTTTCTTATGTTCTTATGTTCTTCACGTGTAGGTCTCACAGCCTCTTGTAGCTTCCTTATTTTCTTATGTTCTTATGTTTTTCAGGTGTAGGTCTCACAGCCTCTTGTAGCTTCCTTATTTTCTTATGTTTCTCTTATGTTTTTCATGTGTAGGTCTCACAGCCTCTTGTAGCTTCCATATTTTCTTATGTTTCTTCTTATGTTCTTCACGTGTAGGTCTCACAGCCTCTTGTAGCTTCCTTATTTTCTTATGTTTCTCTTATGTTTTTCATGTGTAGGTCTCACAGCCTCTTGTAGCTTCTTTATTTTCTTATGTTCTTCTTATTTACGTATTTTGCCTTCCATGTGCCTCCGTGCATGTACCCTTGCTGCATGTTGTGTAAGTGTGCCGGTGGTTTGTGTCCAATAGGTATGAAGGTACATCCATATTGCTGGCGCTGGATGAGTGTGAGGCCATGAGTGTTGTGTTCCTGGCACTGCAAGGAAGCTTTCTCGCCCGCCACGGCTACAGGCTTTCCCAGTACCTCTGCCGTGGCCAGGCTAAGGTGATCCCCCTTGTCTCTCTGAACTGTCATTGAGTATTTACCTAGTTGTATTTACCTAGTTGTGATATACGGGAAATGTGTTGCTTGTGGGGTCCTGTCTCCTTGCCTCATTTGGTCAATCTTAGGTTTAAAAACATGAATACTTTTGGCATCTATAATTATAATTTCACTGTCCAGGTTATTCCACAGTGTTGAATAGAGGTGACTTTTATGGTAGGAAATGTTATACATATCAATCTGTGGGTATTATAGTACATTAGATTTTTGTATTAAATTATATAGAATCTTTATAGATGTATTGTATTTCTCTCTTTATTAGCTTGAGACAATGACATTTGTTTTGTAGTTTCCTTATGTTCTTATATTTTGTGGTGGATTCAGGAGGCTTTTGAGCAGCTGGTGGAGTTAGCGGAGGAGGGAGGAGGTGGAGGTGTGTTGGTGGAGGCTCTGTACATCATCGGCCGCTACGACTTACTGGAAGACCACCTGGGGCTGCCTGTCAACTTTGCCCTCCACCAGGTGACTGTCTTGCCTTATAGTATGGGTTACTCTTGGTGCTCTCAATTATGAATCAGTTGGTTAATCAATGTTATTCTGATTTATTTACATTTCACTTTATAATATTGGTTACTCAAGTGGTCTCTCAATTACTCTTGGTCAATCAATTTTACTCTCATTTTTTTTAGATGTCACTTTATTGGTCTCTGTAACTCGAGGGGGACAGCGGGTAACAGTTCCTTTGTTTCAGTTCTTCAAGAGGGAGAGTGGAGGGGTGGAGGCCGACAGGAAGGCCATGTACTGTGTGTGTGCCGGCATGGCCCAGGAACAAACCGACCACCTTCTGGCCACGAGGTGAGTGTTTGGAGTACGGTGGACAGCAAATGGGTAGTAGTAGTACAGCAAAATCCATATAACTGATTTGAATACAGTGGAGATGTGAATACAGTGAAGGTGTGAAAAATATTACAGAGGATTTGTTAATTTGTCATTTATAGAATCTGAATTCAGTTTAAGTAACGTTATTTTGTTTTGTATATTAAGATGCGCACAATATTTATAAAATTTATAAACAATATTCTTTGAGTTAAGTGCCATCCTACATATTTGGGAAAACACATGAGTTTGTTGGTGTTTGTGTTTTGTTCAGAGAAAAGGAACATAGTGTTTTTACTGCACCAGGCTGGAAAAGTGGAGGTGTTCAGGGTCTGGCCGGCCCCTGGAGGAGACCTTTGTGTGGAGCATCAATGAGGGGAACTACCACCTGCTGCTCAACCAGCTGTACCGAGCCCTCCTGGCCGAGCAGCGCAGCTCCCTCGCCGCCTACCTGCAGCCCTTCATCCTGCGTGAGTGTGCATCTGTCATGTCTCTCCTGTGTACAGAGTAGTATATAGCGTAGGACCACTGCTATATCCCCATACTTATGTAGTGAGGGTAGAAAAAAAAGGTAAAATACTCATGTCCCTCCTGCTCCATACTAGAAATTAGGATAATGTTTTCTTTTTATTCTACTTATCATGATTATAATTATTACTACTATCACTACCATTGTTATCATTATTATTTATATTATCATTGTTATTATAACCCTGACATGAAGGCTGATAGTTGGTTGTCATGTCCTACTCACCATTACATCTACACTGTGCCATTACATTTGCACTAGAAGTTGAATGATTTATATGTAGTGTTTAACAGGAAAGCTGATTTCCAAGATAGCTATACCAGCTTAGTTCAGGGATTTAGACTGGCCTGTCACCCACTCAAGGTAACTCACACTGCCTCTCCTTCCACCAGGTCCTCCCAGCCCTCCCTGCGCTCCCAGGTCATTCTCCGAGGAGGCGCCCTCCTGTGACCTGTACCCGCTGCCCACCGGCTACCCTCACGGCCTTTGTGTCATCATCAACATCAAGACCTTCATGAAGTCCAGGGGAATGGAGGATAATGTAAGCTATGACCCACATGTTCTGTTGTTGTTGGTGTCAATAGATTTAAGTAGTGGGCTGCCTCAGCTTGGTGCTTCCATGCGACTTGTGTAGAATTTATCCTGAAACGTTGCCATTCATTGTTTGTGGTGTGTAGGTGTGAGGCAAGTGGGGGCAGCAAGTGTTTGTGGCATTTAGTGCTTCTGTGCCTGACAACTGTTGAGAGCCAAATATAAAATAATCTCTAAGCTTTAGTGTTCGCATTGTTAGGAATGAAATTATTTCTCTTAAAGTTAAAACTGCAATTATAGTCTATTTTTTTTAACGAGGCAAAATGTCAATTCCATCTTAAGGTCTCTTGCTTAAAGTTATGCCAATGTTTACCTGATAATAGGGTTAACTATGATAAAATACAACTGAAATTAAGAAGAAGTGCGTACTATTCTCTTCTCTCGGCATCAAATATCAGTCAGTAAGCAACAAGGGGTCAGGATTTTTCACTTCGTTAAAAAAAAATATATAGTTATTTTACTCTTACTACTCTCATGATCTCAGTTTCCTCTGGTGGAGCGCCATGGCTCGGACATTGACAAGGAGCGACTCACGGGGACCTTCAAGCTCTTTGGGTTCCACGTGATGCATTTTGACAACCCGGACCATCAACAACTGCAGCAGTTCTTCCGGCGCCTGCGCGTGGACCCTCGTCTGGCAGTGGTGGCGTGTCTGGCGGTGTGTGTCATGACTCACGGAGATGAAAATGGTTAGTGGACTTACTACTTATAGTCTATTTTTTTTAACGAGGCAAAAATTCCTGCCCCTTTGCTGCTTACTGCCTGATATTTGATGCCAGGAGAAGGGAATACTATGCTTCTTCTAAATCTATGCTGTATTTTATCATAGTTAACCATAGTATCAGGTAAACAGAGGTATCATTTCAAGCATGAGACCTTAAGATAACATGAAATTTTTGCCTTGTTAAAAAAATTAGACTATAGTTACTTACTTCCCATGTACCTGGGTGGGACATGCTTGGGTCAGGTAAAGGTAACTGCTCCTGGGGCTGTCGCATTCCTTAGTATAAACGGTAAGAGTATTACCTGAGCCTCTTTTCAGACTTAAGGATCAATTTTGTACCATTTTACTCCTGTCAAAGGTAATGGACCTGTTTACTCAAACCTAAAACGCGGAGTATCATAAGAACATAAGAAAATAAGGAAGCTACAAGAGGCCGTGAGACCTACACGTGGTAGTTCCTGTTATCTAACATTACCTACATCCACCTTTCATCCACATCCATGAACCTATCCAGCCCCCCTTTAAAGCTCCCCAATGACTCCGCACTAACTACCTGTCTACTGAGTCCATTCCAATCATTCACCACCCTATTTGTGAACCAGTTTTTCCCTATTTCTTTTTTAAATCTACGCTTTTCCAGCTTGAATCCGTTACTTCTTGTTCTACCATGGTTAATAGCTGGAAGAACTTTTCCTACCTCTCCTTTATTAAATCCCTTTATCCACTTAAAACTTCAATCAGATCGCCCCTTACTCTGCGTCTCGAGTGAGTGTAACTTTAATAACTTCAATCTTTTCTCATAACTAAAGTTATGCATCCCATGAATAATTTTGGTCATCCTTCTCTGCACTGATTCTAACAAGGCTATATCCATCCTGTAATATGGAGACCAAAACTGAACCGCATAGTCTAGGTGAGGCCTGACTAGAGTCAGATAAAGCTTTAGAATAACTTCCGCACTTCTACTTTTAACACTTCTGGTAATGAATCCTAACACTATTAGCTATATTTCTAGCCTCAATATATTGTATCCTTTATTAAATCCCTTTATCCACTTAAAACTTCTATCAGATCGCCGGTCGGAGGTCTGGGCTCACCCTCACTCCAAGATAATTTTCATTATGAATCTTTGGATGCAATATAGGCTACACATCACTGTACTCATATATTCTTTTTTATTGTATCTCATATTCTTTCCATTACAGATCAAATTTACCTGCATGACCGCACGTGTATCTCCATTACTGACCTGAGAAAACTGTGCTTCAGCCAGGCTCTTCTCAACAAGCCCCGCCTATACTTCATTCAGGCGTGTCGTGGGGAGGAGGCACTGAGGCGTGAGTACTGGACCACCAGGGTGCATCATGCTTCTGTTTATCCCTTGAGACTCAGAACGTAATTTCCATTGTAATTTGGTTACCATTAGACAATGTTTAGTGAATATAAGCAAATATGCCCCGTTTAGTATTCTTGTCGACTAACTAATTTGGTATATTCAGTTACTTTTTGTAATTTTATGGCTAACAACATACAATTTTTTATAGCCAAGGAAAGATCTGGGTGTGAAGAGGTTAACATTGAATTTATTCAATTAATCACTCTTGTACTTCTGTATATAACTATACTGATGGATATGTATTGTTTTCCTCAGCCATCTTGCTGCAACAAGACAACTGCGTAGTCACTCATTCTGAGAGTGACTGCCTCATCTCTGCTGCCACAGTGCAGGGCTACACAGCGGTGAGGAGCCAGACGGAGGGTGAGTAGAGCAGCTGCAGCTCCTATCACTTATCTCATACAACCTTATAGCTTTGAAGAATAAAACACTTGCTTGTTAGATTATGTCATGAATTCTCTGTAAAAATTCTAGTGCATGGCATTATTACACATTTAAATGCATCCATGATAATATGTGTATAGATTGTTGCTACTTCACCGTTATGAAATATTTTATAAAAGGTTTTGATGGTGTGTTTGATGATGATTTGATCTTATGATTCATGAAAATTGTATTACTGCATTTATTTTACTTTGAAGACAAACTGTATGACTAAACTTGTGTGTGCCTTTCAACAGGTTCTTGGTACATCACGGACCTGTGCCAGGCGCTGCAGGAGCACGGCCACCTGATGCCCGTCAAGAATGTGCTGCAGAAGACCCGCCTGAGCCTCAAGTCACGCATGGGCAGCATGAGCAACACCTACGTCACCCAGCTGTCCGAGGAGAAAGTCACCCTCACCAGGTAACTATATAAAAAAATAATCAATATGAAAAAAAGTCGCCTCACGTTAAGAAAATGGGCCCCCTCACGAATGCACGGGATTGGCCGAGGTGTTGGGTGAGATTGCATAACTCCAAGTTCCGCCCTAAAGCCCCAACACCCAACACCTCAGCCAATCCCGTGCGTTCGGAAGGGGTCAGTAAAGGGGTCCCATTTTTGCAAACTTACCGTGCGGCGAGTATAAGCATTTAATTTTTTTTTTTATATACCTAGATTATTTTTGCAACTTTTAATGGTTAAGTTTAGGAGTCAACAATATTAATATCACAATTAATATAATTTGTCCCATATATGAAGCTCAACATGGATCAAAGGTAACCCTAGTATGTAGCCCATTGTTCTCCTTCCATTACCAGACTTACCAAGCTATCTATAAGTACTACCTTCCTTACCTTTGATAGCCATCCTGACTCCACCTCAGGTACTCCTCAAATAACTCATCGTTACTATATAGTACTTGGATACCAGACTTTTGGCTTGTTCCATGCGTAGAACTCTCGTATGGCGCGGTGTAGAAATGTTCCGGGTGTCTCAGTTTTTAATTATTTTGATGATGCTTTTGTCACTCCATTTATTCATTTTTTCATCTTTTTATTCATCCCTTGCCTCCCCTCGGTCCTTTCTATCACATATTAGTTTAACCTTCATTTATGTCACCTCCATCTTCCTCTATCTTTTCTATGCAAAACTCTCATCTTGTTCCTATGATCAGTCAAAGGTTAACCATGGTGTTCAAACTACGACTACGTTTCTGTTAGGCTACTTTTATATTATTCTTGATCCTATACTCTTGTTGTGTATGGTCAGAGATGTGCAGCTGGTCCGGGCTGAGGAGGAACACTTTCTGGAGGGCATCACAATCCTGGCACAGCTTGAGGTGATAGAGAAGCTTATAGAAGAGGTGCTGGAGGTGGTCATGGAGGATGCGGGAATCTGGAGAGTGTCAACAGCAGCCTAAACAACCTGGACTTGTCTTGAGGTAATGTCTTGTTGGTTGTAGAATTCTCACTCTTTAGCATCCAACTGTAGTCTTTAGGATTTTCTAATCTATCTTTTGTCACGGTGATGCATACATGTGTTTTGCGTCGTGTGTGTACGTACATATATTATCGTCCATCATTTATCTACGAATAATGGATGAATGACAAGAAATCTCGGCTCCATGACAGGAGAAATGTGATGTAATGAAGAAAAGGAAACTAAAATGAAGAAAAAAAAATCATGAAAAGGAAATTTAACAAAGAAATATGAAGCAGTAAAGAAGAGCAAGCCAAGTGGTTTCCCCGTTAATGACGTCACCTCCGTTCATGCCCGCGACTCACCCTCCAAACTTGTGTATTGGAATGGGATTTGGTAACAATGTTTGCCACACTATCTGCCCGATAGTGTGGACAGGCCTTAAGGCACCAATAACAGCTTGGTGTAGTGGCTAGCGCGCCTAGCTACAAGTCTGCGGGCCCTGGTTTGAATCAGGGTCAAGGGTCAAGACAGTCGGCTGCAGCCCAACCAGTTCATCCTTTCTTTCAGGGTGGGTTGATAAATGGGTGCCTGGGGAAGCCGGGCAACTGTGGTAACCTGGATGTCACACAAGCCCTGTGTCCCGGGTTGTCGCCCACCACGAGCTCAAAGGCTAATGCCACGGAGATGAGCTCAGAGGCCACGCGCAGCATAGCGTATGCCCCCATCTCTTTATGTAACCAAGGCATATTCTTGCTTGGAAGTAATTTTTATAGATTCAAAAGTTAAACAACTTTATCACTATATTTTGCAGAGTAACTGCATAGAACATTTGCACGGTTAAAGGCAAAAGTAGACAGAAAAAGGCACCAGTGAACCTGAAAGAAAAGAGTGATGGTTATCACACTTTGGAGACCCGTTAAGGTCGCCCCGCACCCGAGATTCATTCTCGTCTGTTCCAACACTTCAACAAAACCATGTGTAGTGGAAAACTTTGTAGCAAGGATGGTTTACAGTAGCAGCTCCCATCCTCTGGAGATGAAAGAAAGTAATCCCTGAAGTTTAACATGAATCGGTACATATCTAGAATGATAAAATGACGTGTAGTGAAAAAACCCAAAACTTGTGTAATTTCATTTTATTAAAAATTCTTTCACGCATCACTTACCACACAGAAAAAAATAATTCTTAATGAAAATCAAGATGAAGACTTGAATGAAATATGAAGGTCTCGCACATTCCCATAGAAATATTATGGAGAAGATCCCAAGTAGCAGGCCTACCTCGCCCCCCTCAAAAAAAAAGAGGCTTGAAGGCTTACTTGTTCCCCCACAACAACCCTGAAGCTAATACAAGTTGTGGGACATTGTGCTCTCCTTCACCAGCATCCTGACGGTGGCGATGACCTGAGCGTAGAGAGAGTCTTCCTGGGGCACCGCACGCACCAGGTCCACAACGGGATATTCTTCATAGTCCATCTTCTCAATGCCGTCGGCCAGAGGCTTCTCCACATCTTGAAATGCTGACAAGGAGAGTTAAAGTTCTTTTAGATCATGCACTGGGCTAAGAAAGTAATCAAACATAAAAAAAACTTTTCAATTAATTTGTCCCTTAAAGTCCAGTGAAGAGGTAGCAAGAATAAGTGGATTGAAGGAGCTGAGAGTAAGGCGATGGAGGTGGTTTGGGCACGTGAAGAGGAGAAAAGGTGGCGAGGCATTGGGCATTGAAAAAGTCGAGGCAACGGATAGAGATAGTTGGAAGCATATCATAGGCCGTCTAACCTCATAAAATATTATTGGAAAAACTGACGTTAAACAGAAAGTAGAAGAGTCCCTTCAACTTACCAATGCACTTTGGTGCGGGGGCAGCCAGGAGTCCGGACTGAGCCGCCGCCACGCGTCCATACATGATCATGAGGTGCAGCAGGTCGTCCGTCAGCGCCGGGAAGGCCCGTCCGATGGCCACCAGGGAGGGAAGAGACTCCTTGATGATTTTCAAGCTCTTGCTTTTACTGAGAACTGTAAAGAACAATGGATACAATGTTTGTTACTACACTCCAACCTCGGCTATCGCACATTCGGCTATCGTGCTTTATGGCTATCGTGCATACCCAAATGTACTACAATCCTCTGCTATGGCGCAGCAAGCTACCGCGTTTCACGGCTATCACACATGGGCCTATAGTGCATGTAGGCAGTGACCTCCAGAGGTGGGATTGTAGGCTCTGGAGGTTCACTTGAGGGCTGTGATGGTTGGCCCTCGCCCGTGGTGGCACAGGCAGGAGTTATAAAGTGTCGCCTGTGATTAGAGGGTGTATGGACGATTCGAGATGCCCTCGTATTTATCACCAGATCGCATTGATCCCCCATTGGAAATGGAAGATAAATACTCAGAATGAAGAAATCTACACCATGATGTACTAGGTAAGAATCCTAGCACTTTTGAAAGCCCACTATATCGACCTAATACCACATTTTCGAACGGAGGACAATTCGAGCAAATTTACTGTAGTCAGTAATAAACAAATGTATACGGTTTACTAAGACCCGTCCACACCAGGAAATGGTGGATGTCTGTGGTGGTGGAACAGGATGTCTGTGAGTGAGGAGGATGCTGCACATTGCTGCAGCTGCCTCTGCATTTTACGTTATAATGCACTCACTTTTTCTTTTAATCAACGTTCACACAAACATACACACACACACACAAAGGCATAACAGCTAGGCGTCCTTGTTCTATAAATACACCGTCAGGACATTCCAGGGGCAGGTAGAGGGGAGTGAGGTCAGGTCAGGTTCCCCAGGTGTTATCACAGGCTGTCAAGGACACTTGGGCGACATATGTTGCCAAATATAAAGGAAGGTATACAGAGTCGTTGTTTTACCCTCAAAAACCATGCAGACATACTGTGCAAATTTATAATTTTTAAATAGTTAACGTAACAGCTAACAGTATGAGAGACGTCGTCAACAGCCTGTTAACGGTGAACGTGACAAAAATGCGGCAATCCCATAACCCCACCCGAGGGCTCAAGATAGGCCAGCCGGTAGAGGCGTTGCGATAGAGTTGACGGCAGGACATTAGCAGCGAGTTGTGATGGGTTGCTCAATTCCTGGACTTCCCGCAGCTCCCGCCACCTCAGTCAAGTCACTAAAGTGCGCGTACTCTCAGAGTGCAGTGATAGCAGTGAAGGAAACTTTGTATAATGGCTGATTTACCTCAACCTCGTCCTCCCACTATCACGCAAGGTGATACTGAGGCAGAACATAAAAGTGATTTGTTATTGGAAATCGTACAACGTAAAACAGGCAGTTGACTTAGTGGTAGACTGCTGGAACAATACCACTATCAATACTGCTTGGCATAACATTTTGGAGGGTTTACCTGAGGACCGCCAGGTGGCAGTGCCTGGTAACCCACAGTCACCCGAGACACAGATAGAAGTGGCGGTGGCAGAGGCACGGCAAATCCCTGGAGCTGGATTTGCTGACATGACTGGTGAGGACATTAGGGAAATGATTCAGCTTCCTGCAGTGACTGCTGACAATATAATGGAAGAGGATGATGTGGCAGGTGAAGCGGACAGCACTGAAGAGGAAGAGGAAGGTGACAATGTGCGGTGTGAAGGTTTATCTATTGCCGATATCAAGACAGTTATAGATTTGAGTTGCAGGCTACGCCACATCCTCGAACAAGACTTAACTACTAACAGCGAGTTGAAGTGTTCGTTGATTCGTCAGGCAGTGGCAAGTTATGAGCAGCAGTATCATGACCACATGAACTCTCTCCGTGAACGTCAGATCACCGAGTTTTTACGGAGCCGCAACCATGTACAGCAACACAAGAATGGACCGCAACCAGGACCCTCCGGCCTCCAATGACCCCCTGTCATTGATGAACCCTCTGACTTTGAGGGCTAAACTTGTGCAACAATGGAAGACATTCTGGACGAGTTACAGGTCCGTGGTGGTGGTCATAAATGACGCACTCTACACAAGCCTCGGCTCTCATCCATCTAAGCCCCTCGTCATCCCCAATAAAAGGTAAATAAAGTGCTGTAAAATGTATGTTGTTTTTATGATTCCTGATTTGATTTAGAATTTCATCACATGCTGATGAATAAATATGAAATATATCAGTTTGTATTCAAGCGACTGCCACTTTAATAGGTAGATACAATTCAGCCGAGGCATGTTTGTTCTTGCCTGCTTTACTGTGGAGGGTGACTGATCTAAAGCAAGAGATTTATGCTGTGGTCATTCCATTGAAGACCCGAGGAACAGCATTACAATAAACATGTAATATATATGTAACCATGACCTACCTGAAAGCAGTGTGGCCAGAGTGTTTATCCCCAGCCTGGATATACTGAGGGTAGAGGGCATGGCGTTTTGCAAGGCCAGGTGGGCGGTGAGTTCAATGGCAAACAGCTGCTTCTCTAAGTCAGGCAGTTGTAGAAGCTCAGGAATCCAGTTGAGACCTATAGCAATATGCATGGACGGCACACCACGCACCACCGGCCCAATCAGCTCTCCGGGATATCCCTGTTAAACAGCAAAACATTTATACATAGAGATAATTATATGTAGTTAGGTTCCCAAAGCCCACTCACTTCATCCAATAGTGTTTGTGAAATATTAACATTCTTCTTGATATATTTGAACTGTTGAATATTTTGTCTTGTTTCTCATTGGAAGTTTCTCATCAACAGTTCAAACATATCAAGAAGAATGTTGCATTATGGATCTTATAGCAATGATGATCCAGGTTTGTTGAAGGATCAGACCAATCAATGTGCTTCAAGATAACGGGCATTGACAAGTAAGGCACCCCTCTTAGGTTTATTTTTAGTGAGTTAGTATATTAGTGTCCGAGATTTTGTGATTTTTTATTATTACATGTTATTATCTTTAGCTCTAATTCTTTAATACAAAGTGGCATTTGTCTGCAGAACCAGGCCTAGGGTTAATCTTTTGCAGACTCTACAGTACTTGAAAGCAACTGAAACATTATGAACACCTGAAAAAACTAATCTAGCATCATCTCTGTAACAGGAGCTGAGGAGGACATGGATGAATCAAGAGGCAGTAAGAGCAGCAAGATGGTATCCGTCTCAAATTATTGGGTAGGTAATAAGGCTTATATCTCTACAGCAGTGGTTCTTAACCTTTTTATCGGTCTGCACCCCTTCCAGACTCACAACTATTCCTCGCACCCCCTACTCCTGAGCTAGTGGTCAGGAGTAGGGGGTTGGTAAAGGACAGTTTTAAAATACCCACGGAGCCCTGAATCAATCTTCCGGCTGTGGTATATAAGACATGCTGTGGGCGAACATCCTGTGGGTCCTGTGAGCTGTGGTGTGGGTGAATGAATATATTATATATATTCATACACACCGGATTTCTCCCAAATATAACCGATGTAATCCGTTATATTCGGGAGAAATCCGGTCAGCTGCCGGCCAGCCATCACGTGCAAACGTGGTGGCTGGATTATGTTAAAGTTTGTTATATGCGAAAAGTTCGGATCCCTCGGATATAACGACACCCCGCAATTGGTTCGTTATAGTGAGAGTTTACTTTAAATAATTTAAAAATAGTTGACGCAACAGTTAACAGTATGAGAGAGGTCGTCATCAGTCTGTTAACGGTGAACGTGACAACACTGCGGGAATACACGAGGGCTCCAGATAGGCTGGTTTGACTATACCTTAAATTCTACTAATTCGGATGGCAAGTCAGTCACACAAATCCCAGGAAATGAGACCCAAGGGTTGAGCAATGCACCTTCAGGCATATGCTCTGACACCTGATGAACCCAACCCTCTCACTCACCTGGAAATGCACGAGCTTGGCCAATGTTGTGTCCTTGAGGAAGGCTTGATGGATGTAGGAAGACACAATACTGCGCACCTCCTGCAGATTCAAGGCACCAGCACCATCCTGAAATACAAGACTTTACTGATGACCCCCTCCCAACTTTGCTGCGCTGGTTGTGTCTCTCGAACCCCAAGCATGTGTGGAGGTGGGGAGACATGAGTTGCTGTGTAATAGTGAAGCAATCAGAATGAGTTTATTGTGCACTGGTTTGGGTGTAGAGAGAGGGAGGATGAGAAGGATTAGGGCACGTGAAATGAAACAGTGGTAATGGGTTAACCAAGTAGCAAAGGCATGCAGTTCTAAAATAGGATCTGATGAGTAAAATAGTAATAATAATAATAATAATAATGCAATATGCCACCACTTTGAGTGAGTAAGGCTGATCTATAGAAATATGAAAAGCGACTTTCTATGAATATAACAACGATTCATCAGTGGTCAAATAAATCTACAGCAGAATACTACCCCAAAGATAGCTGGCCCAGACCTACCTTCTCCTGTTCCTTCATCAAGCAAGCCTCTAGAAGGATTTGCACGGCAGCACTTTCCTGAGTGAGCACCAACGCCCCTCTCAGTTTCTCCCTCTCCTCCTCTATGGTCTGAGGCGAGGTGGCGGCACCGGTGGACGCGTTGCTGCCAAGACTGTGGGTGATGGCTGCTGCTGGTCTGTTTTGCATTTGTTGTGATAGGAAGGTGCGTGAGGAGAGCAGGTACACTTGCAGCATGTACATCACCAGGTGCAGCAAGGGAGCACACCTGTGGGAAGAAAAGAATTGCACGTTAGGGTCTTAGCTAGGAAGGCCATGTTGTTGAATGCATGTAAAATTCTATGTATAATAATGTAAATGATTCTAAAAATGTTCTAAAATGTCTTATTGTATATAATGTAATTCACTCGAGTACCAATTAGGATCATTAGGAAACACATTGGGATCTCAACTGTGAAGTCGTGTTGTTTCTTTCATCTCTTGCAACTAGCTCATAAATTAATGGATTCAATTTCATTCATTGTAAAGAGTAGAGGAATGGACAAATTAAAATGACAGTTAGAATAGCACAATTCACTGTACCACTAACAAGCAACAGACTAGTTAGAATAGCACAATTCACTGTACCACTAACAAGCAACAGACTAGTTAGAATAGCACAATTCACTGTACCACTAACAAGCAACAGACTAACTTATTGAATGTAAACCACTCAAGTACCACTACATTATGCAAAAGGCCCACTAATATGCACAAATTAATTTTTATTACTATCTATTCTAGGGCTGAGAACAAGAAAGGCCAATGTCACAAATCTATGTTTTGAGAAAAATGCGTTTGAAATATTGCATCCTTCATCATGGCATCAGGTAATAACAGCAGAGGAAAGATTTTTTTTCCAGTAATTACTTAGATTATAACCTATCATTTCTTGCAATGATAGATACATACATTTCCAGTTTGGTGGTGGACTTATCTAAAATGAGCCATTTTTTGACATTGGCCCTTCTAGTTCTCAGCCCTAGTATTGTGCATTCTGTTGTTATCTAACCATGAGTTACTTCCATGCCACATTACATAAGCGGTCTAGTCTGAACAAATACATAATTGATGCATTTAAGGTTCTCTCCTTTCACACCATAAGTTTGTGAAAATCTGGTTCAATCATAAAAATGTATCAAGATTGTACACTATACAAGGGTTTCAATATTATCACTCAGTGTGCATGGTGATACCTAGCACACTTACACCATCCTTAATGCACTCTCCTACTCCTACATTGGCCCTAGCACACTTACACCATCCTTAATGCACTCTCCTACCCTACACTGGCCCTAGCACACTTACACCATCCTTAATGCACTCTCCTACACCTACATTGGCCCTAGCACACTTACACCATCCTTAATGCACTCTCCTACACCTACATTGGCCCTAGCACACTTACACCATCCTTAATGCACTCTCCTACTCCTACACTGGCCCTAGCACACTTACACCATCCTTAATGCACTCTCCTACTCCTACACTGGCCCTAGCACACTTACACCATCCTTAATGCACTCTCCTACACCTACCTACATTGGCCCTAGCACACTTACACCATCCTTAATGCACTCTCCTACACCTACATTGGCCCTAGCACACTTACACCATCCTTAATGCACCCTCCTACTCCTACACTGGCCCCAGCACACTTACACCATCCTTAATGCACTCTCCTACACCTACATTGGCCCCAGCACACTTACACCATCCTTAATGCACTCTCCTACACCTACAGTGGCCCTAGCACACTTACACCATCCTTAATGCACTCTCCTACACCTACAGTGGCCCCAGCACACTTACACCATCCTTAAGCACTCTCCTACACCTACAGTGGCCCTAGCACACTTACACCATCCTTAATGCACTCTCCTACACCTACACTGGCCCTAGCACACTTACACCATCCTTAATGCACTCTCCTACACCTACATTGGCCCCAGCACACTTTCACCGTCCTTAATGCACTCTCCTACACCTACAGTGGCCCTAGCACACTTACACCATCCTTAAGGCACTCTCCTACACCTACATTGGCCCTAGCACACTTACACCATCCTTAATGCACTCTCCTACACCTACAGTGGCCCTAGCACACTTACACCATCCTTAATGCACTCTCCTACTCCTACACTGGCCCTAGCACACTTACACCATCCTTAATGCACTCTCCTACACCTACATTGGCCCTAGCACACTTACACCATCCTTAATGCACTCTCCTACTCCTACATTGGCCCTAGCACACTTACACCATCCTTAATGCACTCTCCTACTCCTACATTGGCCCTAGCATACTTACACCATCCTTAATGCACTCTCCTACTCCTACATTGGCCCCAGCACACTTACACCATCCTTAATGCACTCTCCTACTCCTACATTGGCCCTAGCATACTTACACCATCCTTAATGCACTCTCCTACTCCTACATTGGCCCTAGCACACTTACACCATCCTTAATGCACTCTCCTACTCCTACATTGGCCCTAGCACACTTACACCATCCTTAATGCACTCTCCTACACCTACATTGGCCCATTCTTTCGTGATATTGGTCTATATGCTTCTGTATTATATCTATTCTATATGCAAGATCTATATGCTTCTGTAAAAGGTCACCGAGTAGAACTGGATGGGTTGAGTATATTGACCTGAATAGAGCCATGCATGCAGACAGTTGTAGGAGGCAAAAGAAAGTGTATAGAAGTAACTAACAAGCAAAGTACTATAAGGTGAACATAACCCATTTTCTGCTCCCACAGCTATACTCTTCCTTACTCAACCCGTATACAAGGGTTGATCCCGGAACACCTCACCTGTACACCTCCTCGTCACACCGGAGGACGTAGAGAGGGTCCAAAATGATGTCATCCTCAGAGAGAGGCCGTCGGTTCGTCCCATGAATCTCCATGGCCAACAATCCCTCCACCGTCATGGCCCAAAGACGCCGAGGAAACAAGGCATTGAGCCTCATCCACACTTGCTTGTAGATGTCTGGAAATAGAGATATATGGCATAACTACCTATGGATATAAACACTAAATCTTATATATAATAACATAATGGCTTATAATACATATGGCATTGACTTTTTATAATAAACAATAACTACCACCATAGATACATCATGCTTTCTTGGCCTTCCTGACATAAATAAATGTGGCAGAGTTTTATCACCTTTCTTGGCCTTCCTGACTTAAATAAATGTGGCAGAGTTTTATCACCAACAGCTGGGTGGCACCAAGAACACCAACACTCAACTGTGGTAACTTGCAGGGGCAAACGCACCCCCCCTCTCCTGTAGCTACGCCACTAGCTATAGCAAAGATAACGAGGCAACAGCCATTACTTTGCAGGGAGGACTAAACATACTCAAATCACACACAAGTTCTCCCTCCCTCTCTCCCTCTCCCACTCACAGCGGCGCCGCCAGGACATGGTGACTGGGGTGGCCAAGGTTGGACACAGATCTAGTGTGGGGTGGCCTTGGCATAGCCATTAAAAAGAAATGGTTGAATTTTCATTAGACCTCTGACTCAGATCTGGGGTGGCCAAAGAAATTTCAGCCACTCATTCCTCTCACTCCCTGCTACCTTACGCTGCAGAAATAGGAAGAAAGGCAACAAAATAGTGTTGTCTGGCCAAAAAATCATCTTGTTGCTCCTCCCAGCTGCCTGCACACACGTCCTGTCACCTCGATGGCTGGCTCTCGACTGTCGCTCCTACCGGATTACTCAAGGAACTCAACACTGCTTCAAAACACTAAACCTTTCCCATATTTCCTTCCCACGCCCTTACTTACCTGTTGACCTTTGACCCATAATTCTTGACCTGTAACGTTATCTAAGTCGTAAATGTGAGTTCGTAATAGTGTTGGTATAGTTTTGTGGTATTTTTTTTAAAGTTCTATATATTGATAGGGTTCGTTAGTGCTACAGACTCGGTAACAGCATGGCAGAGGATTGTGGGTAGGATATCATATTTTTTTTATTTTTTTTTTTTTTGCTACGTAGTTTGTTGGGTTGTTAAAGGACTAGATTGCTTTGTTAGCAGTGGTGTGGCTAGGTATCTTTAAAAGGAATCTGGATAAATTCATGGATGGGGAAGAGAGGTGGATATAGGTAGAGTTAAGTAACAGGAACTACCTCGTGTAGGTCTCACGGCCTCTTGTAGCTTCCTTACTTTCTGATGTTCTTATATGTATCTATCAATGGGGGGCACTAGGCAAGCGGGGCCACTCTGATGTGGCCCCGAAGGGTATAAGGGCATATTCTAAGATTCAGATCAGTGGTGGGTTTTAGAGCATTATACAGAATACCCCAGAATACCAGTGGGGGGAGGGAGGGGGGGGGGCACAGGATTCTAGCTATGCCACTACTACACCACATCACACCTTCCCCCACCAATTTAATCCTATTCATATACAGGTTCCCAAACTCGGCATCCCAAGACTCGGCAACACCCAAAACTCTGCTATGGTTCCGGATTTTCCCAAACACGGCAGAACACCCAAAACCCGGCGCGTAGTTGCCGGGTTGGCCGCTGGGTGCCACCACACTAGGCCGCTTGGTTTCTCCCGCCGATTTGTTTGTTGTTATTGTTCAGTGGTGTTGTGACTGTAGAGTTGTGTACACTGTTATTTTGTGTGATTTTGTTATTTTGTCATGCTTTTTTTCCCCTTAATATATCTACGTTCTAAAAGTCGGAAAATTCCATTACTCGGCTCGGCGCTGGTCCTGAGGTTGCCTAGTTTGGGAACTTCAACCTGTATTACAACTTTTTAAACTCGTACCCAAAATAAGCTTCTCTCCCCTTTGAGCATCTTACTACACTCTCATCCCATTCATATTCACTGATGAGATTACAAAAACAGTCTATGATGTTTATGAGGTTACTAAATTAAGTTAGTTAGTCATAGTAATTCAACAGCACTACAGCTTTAAGCCGTTAACCACTCTGCACTACCAGCCTATGATACTTCCTTGTCTTCATGCCCTACTCATCGCTAGCCTATGATACTTCCTTGTCTTCATGTCCTACTCATCGCTAGCCTATGATACTTCCTTGTCTTCATGTCCTACTCATCGCCAGCCTATGATACTTCCTTGTCTTCATGTCCTACTCATCGCCAGCCTATGATACTTCCTTGTCTTCATGTCCTACTCATCGCTAGCCTATGATACTTCCTTGTCTTCATGTCCTACTCATCGCCAGCCTATGATACTTCCTTGTCTTCATGTCCTACTCATCGCCAGCCTATGATACTTCCTTGTCTTCATGTCCTACTCATCGCTAGCCTATGATACTTCCTTGTCTTCATGTCCTACTCATCGCTAGCCTATGATACTTCCTTGTCTTCATGCCTTACTCATCGCCAGCCTATGATACTTCCTTGTCTTCATGCCCTACTCATCGCCAGCCTATGATACTTCCTTGTCTTCATGTCCTACTCATCGCCAGCCTATGATACTTCCTTGTCTTCATGTCCTACTCATCGCTAGCCTATGATACTTCCTTGTCTTCATGTCCTACTCATCGCTAGCCTATGATACTTCCTTGTCTTCATGTCCTACTCATCGCTAGCCTATGATACTTCCTTGTCTTCATGTCCTACTCATCGCTAGCCTATGATACTTCCTTGTCTTCATGTCCTACTCATCGCTAGCCTATGATACTTCCTTGTCTTCATGTCCTACTCATCGCTAGCCTATGATACTTCCTTGTCTTCATGTCCTACCCATCGCCAGCCTATGATACTTCCTTGTCTTCATGCCCTACCCATCGCTAGCCTATGATACTTCCTTGTCTTCATGTCCTACTCATCGCCAGCCTATGATACTTCCTTGTCTTCATGTCCTACTCATCGCTAGCCTATGATACTTCCTTGTCTTCATGTCCTACTCATCGCTAGCCTATGATACTTCCTTGTCTTCATGTCCTACCATCGCCAGCCTATGATACTTCCTTGTCTTCATGCCCTACTCATCGCTAGCCTATGATACTTCCTTGTCTTCATGTCCTACTCATCGCTAGCCTATGATACTTCCTTGTCTTCATGTCCTACTCATCGCTAGCCTATGATACTTCCTTGTCTTCATGCCCTACTCATCGCCAGCCTATGATACTTCCTTGTCTTCATGCCCTACTCATCGCCAGCCTATGATACTTCCTTGTCTTCATGCCCTACTCATCGCTAGCCTATGATACTTCCTTGTCTTCATGTCCTACTCATCGCTAGCCTATGATACTTCCTTGTCTTCATGCCCTACTCATCGCTAGCCTGTGATACTTCCTTGTCTTCATGTCCTACTCATCGCCAGCCTATGATACTTCCTTGTCTTCATGTCCTACTCATCGCTAGCCTATGATACTTCCTTGTCTTCATGTCCTACTCATCGCTAGCCTATGATACTTCCTTGTCTTCATGTCCTACTCATCGCTAGCCTATGATACTTCCTTGTCTTCATGCCCTACTCATCGCCAGCCTATGATACTTCCTTGTCTTCATGCCCTACTCATTGCTAGCCTATGATACTTCCTTGTCTTCATGTCCTACTCATCGCTAGCCTATGATACTTCCTTGTCTTCATGTCCTACTCATCGCCAGCCTATGATACTTCCTTGTCTTCATGTCCTACTCATCGCTAGGTTAAAACAAGGCAACTAGACTTGTTCTCACCCAACACTTTGCGGGGAATGTCAGGCTTCAGCAGGCACTTGATGGAGGACACGAGGGGGCCAGCCAGGGGCCACAGCTGGTGGGGCGGCATCCTTAACAAGCGATCCAGCAACACCAACATCTGGCCGGGGTTGTGAGCGGCGTCTTCCATCGCTGCAACAATAAACAATTATTAATATGTTCCAATGTTTTTTCATCACCACCTACATAATTCTTGATATCTTTACTAATTAAGGAGATCTTAACACCTACATGCCTAGATCTTTCCTTTGCTACATAAAGTCATCTGTTGTTAGCCATACAATTACGAAAAGTAACTAAATATACCAAATTAGTTAGTCAACAAAGATACTAAACAGGTCAGGATACTAAAATATTACTTATATTCACTAAAATATCTCTAATGGCAGTCAAATTACAATGGAAATTACGTTCTGGGAGTTTGAGGAGATATTCTTAAAGTACTTTTATGTAGTTTTGCCACATGAGGATTAATATACTTTGCAAAAAAGGAAAAGACATCCTATTTGGGAATCATTACATTACTACTTAACAGCAGAATCAAATAAAAGATCAGTGATTTTAAATAAAAATATGAATGATAAGTGATAGATTTCCGAAAAAAGAATGTGCGTACGTACTACCGTCGTACTAGTATCTATGCAAAGACCTATACGTACATTTCAAAGTTTTGGAGCTGTATTCATTTAATTGTATTTTACAGGGCCTGAGGTACATTCGTATGGCTGTCTACATATCTACATTTTAATTTTACTTCCTTAGTGCTCCTTAGTTCCTTAGTGACATGTTTGCAGTGGCCTCTCACCTCTAACCAGGGACTGCGGGTCGAGGGGCAGCTGGGGGGGGAGATGCCCAGTCTGGAGTTTGCTGATGGCGTCTGATAGAGCCAGTCCTCCACCAGACACAGCTGCGGGTAGTGGCTGACCAGGAGCTTCACCAGGGGGGAGTACAGACCTGTAGGGAAGCAATTTTTTATTTTTTATTATTTACAATCCACACAAATTATTTGGGAAGGAAAACTACAAACTTTTTATTTAGCAATCACAAGACTGCCGGCTAAAAAAAAAAAAACACACGCTTAAATTGCCAGTCCCTATAAAGAAGACAGTAAGAGAATATAACAAGGGGGGTGGGGCAATTTAGTTCGGGAGGTGTCTTGTTACTCTCTTGAAAAGACTTAAGTTGTAGGAAGATGGGAAAATATAAACAGTAAGAGAGAAAATGGGGCCCCCTCACTCCCCCCCCCCACACAGGAATGGCTGAGGTGTTGGGTGTTGGGACTTTAGGGCAAACTTGGAGTAAGGCATTCTCACCCAACACCCACCACCTCAGCCAATCCAAACATTCGGAAGAGGGGAGTTAAAGGGAGCCCCATTTTCGCCAACTTAACGTGTGGGGAGTATAACATTTTACATTTCCTAATTTCCTTTCACATACCTGCATACAGCCTTTGTTCCTTCTGTGCATGTGAGAGCAGGTATCTGATGGGCAGCTGGGCGAACAGGTGTGGGGAGTAAGAGTGCACCCTGCGGGAGCTTGCCAGGAGCTGGTGACTGTTGGTGAGCCTTACGTCCTCATACAGGAGGAGGTAGTAGAGGAGCAGCAGCTGAGACGTCATGATGGAGGCGACGGGCGTGTTGCTGCAGCCACCAGGGGAAAGACAAGGTGTGTATACAGGTCATCAAAGTTCAAAGACAAGGCGTGTATACAGTCATCAAAGTTCAAAGACAAGGCGTGTAGGTCATCAAAGTTCAAAGACAAGGCGTGTAGGTCATCAAAGTTCAAAGACAAGGCGTGTAGGTCATCAAAGTTCAAAGACAAGGCGTGTAGGTCATCAAAGTTCAGAGACAAGGCGTGTAAGTCATCAAAGTTCAAAGACAAGGCGTGTAGTCATCAAGTTCAAGACAAGGGTGTCAAGTCTCAAAGTTCAAAGACAAGGCGTGTAAGCAATCAAAGTTCAAAGACAAGGTGTGTAAGTCATCAAAGTTCAAAGACAAGGCGTGTAAGCAATCAAAGTTCAAAGACAAGGCGTGTAAGTCATCAAAGTTCAAAGACAAGGCGTGTATACAGGTCATCAAAGTTCAAAGACAAGGCGTGTAGGTCATCAAAGTTCAAAGACAAGGCGTGTAAGTCATCAAAGTTCAAAGACAAGGCGTGTAGGTCATCAAAGTTCAAAGACAAGGCGTGTAAGTCATCAAAGTTCAAAGACAAGGCGTGTAAGTCATCAAAGTTCAAAGACAAGGCGTGTAAGTCATCAAAGTTCAAAGACAAGGCGTGTAAGTCATCAAAGTTCAAAGACAAGGCGTGTAGGTCATCAAAGTTCAAAGACAAGGCGTGTAGGTCATCAAAGTTCAAAGACAAGGCGTGTAGGTCATCAAAGTTCAAAGACAAGGCGTGTAAGTCATCAAAGTTCAAAGACAAGGCATGTAAGTCATCAAAGTTCAAGGACAAGGCGTGTATACAGGTCATCAAAGTTCAAAGACAAGGCGTGAAAGTCATCAAAGTTCAAAGACAAGGCGTGTAGGTCATCAAAGTTCAGAGACAAGGCGTGTAGGTCATCAAAGTTCAGAGACAAGGCGTGTAAGTCATCAAAGTTCTCCTCAGATTAGACTATACAGAAAAGTTTTAGTAATGATAGTACAGGGTATTCTGCATTTCCACTCCAATTATCAATAACGATTTACCCTGAACGATTTTAGTGCACCTATCCAACACACAAACAAAAGAAGAACAACAACAAAGAACAGACCAAACCTTCCTGCTCCTAAACACGCGAGGAAATCAATATTCCTGTAAGTGACTTGCATGGTACAGGTCAACACATGAGTCAAGGCAATGCAGGAGAGTGAGGACAACTTACCCTGTGGTGGATGGTGAGGCATGGGAGGGCAGGTAGAGGGTCTTGGTGGAGGGGGTGGCAGGGGGCGTGGAGGCAGCCCTTCCCCGCACGGCAAGCCTCCGCAGCTGTGTGCCTCGGAGGACCCCACATCTCTGGCTTAACTGTTGCTGCTGCTGAAATAACAAAGAAAAAGAAGCTGAATTAACGAAAAACAAAGAAAAAAAGCTGGGGAAAAAAAGAAAAAAGTAAAAAAAATAGTACAATTAAGTGTAGTAAAGTAAAAGGTAGGATAAAAAAGTACAATGAAGAGTAAAGTAAAGTGTAGTAAAGTAAAAGGTAAGATAAAAAAGTACAATGAAGAGTAAAGTAAAGTGTAGTAAAGTAAAAGTAGGATAAAAAAGTACAATTAAGTGTAAAGTAAAGTGTAGTAAAGTAAAAGGTAGGATAAAAAAGTACAATTAAGTGTAAAGTAAAAGTTAGGATAAAAAAGTACAATTAAGTGTAAAGTAAAGTGTAGTAAAGTAAAAGGTAAGATAAAAAAGGACCATTAAGTGTAGCAAAGTATGTGTAAAATTCTATATACCTTCCATCACGCTTGGCATGGTAGCTCATGCGACATTGCCGACCATACCGTTGCCTAGCTCAGATGACGAATATTCTGATTAAAAAACCAAGAGAGGGTAAAAAAAAAAAATGCGCCTAGACTATAACCCGTTGTGGTGTGGAAAAAAGTCTAAATAAGAGAAAAAATAAACTATATTGTTTGGCGATGAGGAGTGGCGGCCTGGCGGAGGTAGCGGAGTGATGCGACACCACCGCGGACTTGAGCCGCCTCACCCGCGGGGCCGAGATAGAATGGGTTGACTATAGTAAAGCATAAATAAGTGTAAATATCGCTTACCTCAATGTTAATGATTTTTGCCAAGGATGTAGATAATGGATATTTTTTACCATATTCTTAATCAATTAAAAACCTTACAATTGATGTATATGACATAATGATGAGGCTAACAGAGAAATTCTTAGGAGTGATACAGTAAAATAGGCTGAAAAAGATAAGGAAATTGTGACCTTTTCTTGATTTTTCCCCGTGAATATTGACGGTGAGAACACTGCCATGATTTCATTCTCCAAAAGGAAGGTTAAGGTTATAGTTGACTGAGAACTGACTGAGGTTAAGAATAAGGACTGAGAGAAAACTGTCATGATTTCATTCTCCAAAAGGATTGTTAGGGAAATAGTGACCTTTTCTTGATTCTTCCCCGTGAATATTGACTGCGAGAACACCGCCATGATTTCATTCTCCGAGATGGGCTCGTTGAAGTGGTCGGTGAGGCCGCCCTTGTTGGACACCAGGATGATGGAGTTGACGTAGACATCGATGAGCTGCGGCATCACCTGGTGCAGGGGCGTGGATGAGGCGCAGATCTGACTGTGGGGGGAAAGTTTATTGAAGCAACACTATACTTTTACTACTACTTTTATACTACTGACACGTGGTTAGTAGTACAGGTTGAAGTTCCCAAACTCGGCAACCTCGGGACCAGCGCCGAGCCGAGTAATGGAGTTTTCCGACTTTTAGAACGTAGATATATTAAGGGGAAAAAAAGCATGAAAATCACGTTTGGACGTTTGGGAGCCATAATACCAATAACAGACCTGTAGAAGTACACAAAATAACAGTGTACACAACTCTACAGTCACAACACCACTGAACAAACAAATCGGCGGGAGAAACCAAGCGGCCTAGTGTGGTGGCACCTAGCGGCCGACCCGGCAACTACGCGCCGTGTTTTGGGTCTTCTGCTGTGTTTTGGAAAATCCGGAACCATAGCCGAGTTTTGGATGTTGCCGAGTCTTGGGAACTTCAACCTGTATAACTATATCTCCGTTAAACAATATCAGATCTGACAATAAGAACATACGAACATAAGAAAATAAGGAAGCTACAAGAGGCTGTGAGACCTACACGAGGTAGTTCCTGTGTATAATGTTAAGGCTTATTGAAACACCACTACTAACATTGTAACAGATCGGACTATGGGGGGAAAGCTACTGAAGCACCACTATAAAAACAACAATAATAATAATAGAAAAAAATGATAAAAATAGTACAATAGTAATGTCATGCCATCTGTATTTTCAAGGCCAAGGTTTTCATTACAGGTAGAGTATCCCTTATTCGTATCTCCAAATACCAGAAATATTCAAATTCGTGGTATTTTTGAGACTGGTCAATTTTGCATGTAGCTTCCTAGTAGTTTTTATTTCTTCATATTTTTTTTACGTCACAAAGGACTGGCCCAAAAAAGGAAGAAAATAAATAAATAAAATAAAAATAAAACCCTGACACCGCAAATCTTTCATCTACATTGAGGTTCCCGATGCAATGTCACTAATGTTCAGTTGACAGTATAAAAAATGTTAAAAAGCTGTATATTTATGTTAAAAGTATCAATACGTTTATATCTCTATTGTGATGCCTTTTACAAATATCACAGAAGTTAAGCTCAACTATTTTCAATATGTGGCAATAGCGCATTCCCGAGCTCAGACCCAGACTGCCAGTTTAAGCCGGTTCCGACTATACCTACTGGCATTCTATGTTTAACAGTATCAAACATTAACTATGACAGTAAATAGTAAAATACAGGTACTCTTCTCCCTACAAACTTTCAGATGCAAACAAAAGTGTCTGCAAATACAAATTGTGGTTTTCATGGCTATATAATAACCTCAATATGTCTCAGAGGCAATAGAGTGGTGATGGTAATGGTATCTATACATCTAACAAATCATCTAAAACCTTAACCCCTTCACGTCAACATCTTTCCTTTGCTATATAAAATTGTCTGTTGTTAGCCATAAAATTACAAAAAGTAATAAAATAAACCAAATTAGTTAGTGGACAAGGATAATAAACAGGTCATATCCATAAAACATGGCTCATATTCATTAAAATCGTTGAACGGTATGTACCTAAATTACAATGGAAATTATGTTCTGGGTCTCAAATCTCAAGGGGTTAAGAGAACCTATTTCTTATTGTATGTTATTTATGGTGTCTGTGAAGTAATGTTTGTAGTTTTCATTGATTTACTCCATTCATTCATCAAGCTATATATACATCGCCTTGAATTGAATGACTTATCCCAAATTACAATGGAAATTACGTTCTGGGCCTGAAGGGGTTAATCTACCGCATACATACTTGTAAATCCAGTCCTTGATGGGAACCTTGTGCTTGGTGAACATGCGACTCTTGAGTTGGTGATACACACAGTGCACTGGGAGGAAGCCGGGAATGTTGGCGTTGAGGCCCGTCGTCACCGGTACTTTCACTGCGTGTGCCGTCACCACCTGCAGGACAAGGGTAAAGTAATGTCATGCCATCTATACATTCAAAGCCAAGGTTTACAATACAGGTAGAGTATAGTAGCCTTTATCCAGACTTTCAAAAACCAGAAATATTCAAACTCCTAATATTTTTGAGACGTGGACTTCTTTTTGGATTTTGCTTCGTGGATTGCATCATGATTGATTCCCTTGAATTGATTAAATGGGTTCCCTGAAGCCTCAACTCTTTCATCTGCATTGAGTTTACCAACGCAATGTCACTAATTTTCAGTGTAGCTACAGTATGGCAGGCTTTTCCTATACATAAAGTCAAGTAGTCAAGTAGTCAATCTTCAATCAAGTCAAACAGTCATGTAGTATAAAGTCAAGTAGTCAATCTTCAATCAAGTCAAACAGTCATGTAGTATAAAGTCAAGTAGTCAAGTAGTCAATCTTCAATCAAGTCAAACAGTCATGTAGTCAATAGTACAATAGTAATGTCATGCCATCTGTATTTTCAAAGCCAAGGTTTTCATTACAGGTAGAGTATCCCTTATTCGTATCTCCAAATACCAGAAATATTCAAATTCGTGGTATTTTTGAGACTGGTCACTTTTGCATGTAGCTTCCTAGTAGTTTTTATTTCTTCATATTTTTTTTACGTCACAAGGGACTGGCCCAAAAAAGGAATAAAAAAAAAAATAAAAAAAAATAAAACCCTAAAACCGCAAATCTTTCATCTACATTGAGGTTCCCGATGCAATGTCACTAATTTTCAGTTGACAGTATGGCAGGCTTGTCAGGCTATACACAAAACACCGATTTCTTACTACGATAACTAAACTTTTGTGAACCGACTAGACGTTTCTCACCTGCTCCGTGAATACGTCGTGGGTGAAGATGTACTTGATGCGGCCCAGACTGGAGGCCCGTGTGATGACCTTCATGCCGAGCGCAGCGCTGACCAGCTCGATGATGGCGCTGAGCTGCTGCACGTGGAAGTGTATCGCCATGAGGAGCAGCATGGCACCGAAGGACGATGACACACCACTGGCCCTGACCATGCAAAACATAGGTAAACAATTAAAAAGAATGATCCACTCAAGTTTAGAAAAGCTAATTTATAATAACTTTTGGCACAATCTAAACCTCACCACTGCTAAACTACCTCTAGTGCTTTTCAAGAGCTTTCACTAAACATTAGATAGAATAAATATTCATAACTACAGTAGAAGTCCGATATAACGCAATAATTCAACCGTGGCCGATTCCGGTATATCTAATTTTCCGCTAAATCGAAAATCCATTATCGGCTCCTGATGTATCTCGATATAAAGTAATTTTCCGTAAAATCAAGAGCGTTTCTGGTAAAACCTGTTTCTGCCGTTGTCTGTGTGGCCCCCCAAGAGTACCCAAACGCGTGAGTCGGCGGCCGTTAGCAGAGCCGCATCAAATATTGCCATTTAGCAAAATTTTCTGCTACAGCTAAGTATTATTTATCCGACCTAGGGGGGACCGAAGGTAGGTCGGATAATTGGAATAGTCGGATGTTCGGATATCACAGTAACCATAAACGTAAGGACAAAATGGTATAGAACATAAAAGATGCAGCTCTTGAAGGCCGATCCAGTGGTATACGCGAAAGTAAAATTCATGCATAAATAAAGCCACAAATCAATGTTTTCCATAAACTATAAAAAAATTAAGTAAAATAAATGGCCAAAACAAGACACAATGTGGTGGTGAAAAAAGTCGGTTGTTTGGACAAGTCGGATGTTGGGAATTTGGCTGTATATCAAGAATTGGAAAATGGAATACCAGGATACCAGAATAAAAAAAATTCCGCGAAATTGAGTTTCTACTGTGTACACATATTATGTATGTACATCTATGTACGCTCACCCTGCAAAGTATGCCTCCTCCTTGACCAGCCACTTGATCCACTCTGAGGCCCGGCGTTCATTGTCCTGGGAGGAGATGAGGGAGGGGCAGGCAATCAGCATACACAAACCCGTGCTGACAAACCTCACGCCCGCAGCCGAGGGAGGAGGCCGGCAAGTCACCAGCTGCAGGAGGTACATGATCTCTGTGTCCTCGCTGAACCTGTCATCAACCAAACACGTCATAAAAACATAAGAACATAAGAAAATAAGGAAGCTACAAGAGGCCGTGAGACCTACACGTATTAGTTCCTGATACTTAATACTACCTACATCCACCTTTCATCCCCATCCATGAAATTGTCTAGCCTCCTTTTAAAACTCCCAGCCTCCTTTTAAAACTCCCAGTCTCCTTTTAAGACCCCCAGCCTCCTTTTAAAACTCCCAGCCTCCTTTTAAAACCCCCAGCCTCCTTTTAAAACTCCCAGTCTCCTTTTAAAACTCCCAGCCTCCTTTTAAAACTCCCAGTCTCCTTTTAAAACCCCCAGCCTCCTTTTAAAACTCCCAGTCTCCTTTTAAAACTCCCAGTCTCCTTTTAAAACCCCCAGCCTCCTTTTAAACTCCCAGTCTCCTTTTAAAACCCCAGCCTCCTTTTAAAACCCCCAGCCTCCTTTTAAAACTCCCAGCCTCCTTTTAAAACTCCAGCCTCCTTTAAAACCCCCAGCCTCCTTTTAAAACTCCCAGCCTCCTTTTAAAAACCCAGCCTCCTTTTAAAAACTCCCAGTCTCCTTTAAAACCCCCAGCCTCCTTTTAAAACTCCCAGTCTCCTTTTAAAACTCCCAGTCTCCTTTTAAAACCCCAGCCTCCTTTTAAAACTCCCAGTCTCCTTTAAAACCCCCAGCCTCCTTTTAAAACTCCCAGTCTCCTTTTAAAACCCCCAGCCTCCTTTTAAAACTCCCAGTCTCCTTTTAAAACCCCCAGCCTCCTTTTAAAACTCCCAGCCTCCTTTTAAAAACCCCCAGCCTCCTTTTAAAACTCCCAGTCTCCTTTTAAAACTCCCAGCCTCCTTTTAAAACCCCAGCCTCCTTTTAAAACCCCCAGCCTCCTTTTAAAACTCCCAGCCTCCTTTTAAAACCCCCAGTCTCCTTTTAAAACTCCCAGTCTCCTTTTAAAACTCCCAGCCTCCTTTTAAAACCCCCAGCCTCCTTTTAAAACCCCCAGCCTCCTTTTAAAACTCCCAGCCTCCTTTTAAAACCCCCAGCCTCCTTTTAAAACTCCCAGTCTCCTTTTAAAACTCCCAGTCTCCTTTTAAAACCCCCAGCCTCCTTTTAAAAACTCCCAGCCTCCTTTTAAAACCCCCAGCCTCCTTTTAAAACTCCCAGTCTCCTTTTAAAACTCCCAGCCTCCTTTTAAAACCCCCAGCTCCTTTTAAAACTCCCAGTCTCCTTTTAAAACTCCCAGCCTCCTTTTAAAAACCCCCAGCCTCCTTTTAAAACTCCCAGTCTCCTTTTAAAACTCCCAGCCTCCTTTTAAACCCCCAGCCTCCTTTTAAAACTCCCAGTCTCCTTTTAAAACCCCCAGCCTCCTTTTAAAACTCCCAGCCTCCTTTTAAAACCCCCAGCCTCCTTTTAAAACTCCCAGCCTCCTTTTAAAACCCCCAGCCTCCTTTTAAAACTCCCAGTCTCCTTTTAAAACTCCCAGCCTCCTTTTAAAACTCCCAGCCTCCTTTTAAAACTCCCAGTCTCCTTTTAAAACTCCCAGCCTCCTTTTAAAACTCCCAGTCTCCTTTTAAAACTCCCAGCCTCCTTTTAAAACTCCCAGTCTCCTTTTAAAACTCCCAGCCTCCTTTTAAAACCCCCAGCCTCCTTTTAAAACTCCCAGTCTCCTTTTAAAACTCCCTAACCTCCTTTTAAAAACTCCCTAACCTCCTTTTAAACTCCCAAACCTCCTTTTAAAACTCCCTAACCTCCTTTTAAAACCCCCAGTCTCCTTTTAAAACTCCCAGTCTCCTTTTAAAACCCCCAGTCTCCTTTTAAAACTCCCAGTCTCCTTTTAAAACTGCCAGCCTCCTTTTAAAACCCCCAGCCTCCTTTTAAAACTCCCAGTCTCCTTTTAAAACTCCCAGTCTCCTTTTAAAACTCCCAGTCTCCTTTTAAAACCCCCAGCCTCCTTTTAAAACTCCCAGCCTCCTTTAAAACCCCCAGCCTCCTTTTAAAACTCCCAGTCTCCTTTTAAAAACCCCAGTCTCCTTTTAAAACTCCCAGCCTCCTTTTAAAACCCCCAGCCTCCTTTTAAACTCCCAGTCTCCTTTTAAAACTCCAGCCTCCTTTTAAAACCCCAGCCTCCTTTTAAAACTCCCAGTCTCCTTTTAAAACTCCCAGCCTCCTTTTAAAAACCCCCAGCCTCCTTTTAAAACTCCCAGTCTCCTTTTAAAACCCCCAGCCTCCTTTAAAACTCCCAGCCTCCTTTTAAAACCCCCAGCCTCCTTTTAAAACTCCCAGCCTCCTTTTAAAACCCCCAGCCTCCTTTTAAAACTCCAGTCTCCTTTTAAAACTCCCAGCCTCCTTTTAAAACTCCCAGCCTCCTTTTAAAACTCCCAGTCTCCTTTTAAAACTCCCAGCTCCTTTTTAAAACTCCCAGTCTCCTTTTAAAACTCCCAGCCTCCTTTTAAAACTCCCAGTCTCCTTTTAAAACTCCCAGCCTCCTTTTAAAACCCCCAGCCTCCTTTTAAAACTCCCAGTCTCCTTTTAAAACTCCCTAACCTCCTTTTAAAACTCCCTAACCTCCTTTTAAAACTCCCAAACCTCCTTTTAAAACTCCCTAACCTCCTTTTAAAACCCCCAGTCTCCTTTTAAAACTCCCAGTCTCCTTTTAAAACCCCCAGTCTCCTTTTAAAACTCCCAGTCTCCTTTTAAAACTGCCAGCCTCCTTTTAAAAACCCCCAGCCTCCTTTTAAAACTCCCAGTCTCCTTTTAAAACTCCCAGTCTCCTTTTAAAACTCCCAGTCTCCTTTTAAAACCCCCAGCCTCCTTTTAAAACTCCCAGCCTCCTTTTAAAACCCCCAGCCTCCTTTTAAAACTCCAGTCTCCTTTTAAAAAACCCCAGCCTCCTTTTAAAACTCCCAGCCTCCTTTTAAAACTCCCAGTCTCCTTTTAAAACCCCCAGCCTCCTTTTAAAACTCCCAGCCTCCTTTTAAAACCCCCAGCCTCCTTTTAAACTCCCAGCCTCCTTTTAAAACTCCCAGCCTCCTTTTAAAAACCCCCAGCCTCCTTTTAAACTCCAGCCTCCTTTTAAAACCCCCAGCCTCCTTTTAAAACTCCCAGTCTCCTTTTAAAACCCCCAGCCTCCTTTTAAAACTCCCAGTCTCCTTTTAAAACTCCCAGTCTCCTTTAAAACCCCCAGCCTCCTTTTAAAACTCCCAGTCTCCTTTTAAAACCCCCAGCCTCCTTTTAAAACTCCCAGTCTCCTTTTAAAACCCCCAGCCTCCTTTTAAAACTCCCAGTCTCCTTTTAAAACCCCCAGCCTCCTTTTAAAACTCCCAGCCTCCTTTTAAAACCCCCAGCCTCCTTTTAAAACTCCCAGCCTCCTTTTAAAACTCCCAGCCTCCTTTTAAAACCCCCAGCCTCCTTTTAAAACCCCCAGCCTCCTTTTAAAACTCCCAGCCTCCTTTTAAAACCCCCAGTCTCCTTTTAAAACTCCCAGTCTCCTTTTAAAACTCCCAGCCTCCTTTTAAAACCCCCAGCCTCCTTTTAAAACCCCCAGCCTCCTTTTAAAACTCCCAGCCTCCTTTTAAAACCCCCAGCCTCCTTTTAAAACTCCCAGTCTCCTTTTAAAACTCCCAGTCTCCTTTTAAAACTCCCAGCCTCCTTTTAAAACTCCCAGCCTCCTTTTAAAACTCCCAGTCTCCTTTTAAAACTCCCAGCCTCCTTTTAAAACTCCCAGTCTCCTTTTAAAACTCCCAGCCTCCTTTTAAAACTCCCAGTCTCCTTTTAAAAACTCCCAGCCTCCTTTTAAAACCCCCAGCCTCCTTTTAAAAACTCCCAGTCTCCTTTTAAAACTCCCTAACCTCCTTTTAAAACTCCCTAACCTCCTTTTAAAACTCCCAAACCTCCTTTTAAAACTCCCTAACCTCCTTTTAAAACCCCCAGTCTCCTTTTAAAACCCCCAGTCTCCTTTTAAAACTCCCAGTCTCCTTTTAAAACCCCCAGTCTCCTTTTAAAACTCCCAGTCCTCCTTTTAAAACTCCCAGCCTCCTTTTAAAACCCCCAGCCTCCTTTTAAAACTCCCAGTCTCCTTTTAAAACTCCCAGTCTCCTTTTAAAACTCCCAGTCTCCTTTTAAAACCCCAGCCTCCTTTTAAAACTCCCAGCCTCCTTTTAAAACCCCCAGCCTCCTTTTAAAACTCCCAGTCTCCTTTTAAAACCCCCAGCCTCCTTTTAAAAACTCCCAGCCTCCTTTTAAAACTCCCAGCCTCCTTTTAAAACTCCCAGTCTCCTTTTAAAACCCCCAGCCTCCTTTTAAAACTCCCAGTCTCCTTTTAAAACCCCCAGCCTCCTTTTAAAACTCCCAGCCTCCTTTTAAAACTCCCAGTCTCCTTTTAAAACTCCCAGCCTCCTTTTAAAACCCCCAGCCTCCTTTTAAAACTCCCAGTCTCCTTTTAAAACTCCCTAACCTCCTTTTAAAACTCCCTAACCTCCTTTTAAAACTCCCAAACCTCCTTTTAAAACTCCCTAACCTCCTTTTAAAACCCCCAGTCTCCTTTTAAAACCCCAGTCTCCTTTAAAACTCCCAGTCTCCTTTTAAAACCCCCAGTCTCCTTTTAAAACCCCCAGTCTCCTTTTAAAACCCCAGTCTCCTTTTAAAACTCCCAGTCTCCTTTTAAAACTCCCAGTCTCCTTTTAAAACTCCCAGTCTCCTTTAAAACCCCCCAGTCTCCTTTTAAAACCCCAGTCTCCTTTTAAAACTCCCAGTCTCCTTTTAAAACCCCCAGTCTCCTTTTAAAACCCCCAGTCTCCTTTTAAAACCCCAGTCTCCTTTTAAAACTCCCAGTCTCCTTTTAAAACTCCCAGTCTCCTTTTAAAACCCCAGTCTCCTTTTAAAACTCCCAGTCTCCTTTTAAAACTCCCTAACCTCCTTTTAAAACCCCCAGCCTCCTTTTAAAAACCCCAGTCTCCTTTTAAAACTCCCAGTCTCCTTTTAAAACTCCAGCCTCCTTTTAAAACCCCCAGCCTCCTTTTAAAACTCCCAGCCTCCTTTTAAAACCCCCAGCCTCCTTTTAAAACCCCAGCCTCCTTTTAAAACTCCCAGCCTCCTTTTAAAACCCCCAGCCTCCTTTTAAAACTCCCAGTCTCCTTTTAAAACTCCCAGCCTCCTTTTAAAACCCCCAGCCTCCTTTTAAAACTCCCAGTCTCCTTTTAAAACCCCCAGCCTCCTTTTAAAACTCCCAGCCTCCTTTTAAAACCCCCAGCCTCCTTTTAAAACTCCCAGCCTCCTTTTAAAACTCCCAGCCTCCTTTTAAAACCCCCAGCCTCCTTTTAAAACTCCCAGCCTCCTTTTAAAAACCCCAGCCTCCTTTTAAAACCCCCAGCCTCCTTTTAAAACTCCCAGCCTCCTTTTAAAACCCCCAGCCTCCTTTTAAAACTCCCAGTCTCCTTTTAAAAACTCCCAGCCTCCTTTTAAACCCCCAGCCTCCTTTTAAAACTCCCAGTCTCCTTTTAAAACCCCCAGCCTCCTTTTAAAACTCCCAGCCTCCTTTTAAAACCCCCAGCCTCCTTTTAAAACTCCCAGCCTCCTTTTAAAACCCCCAGCCTCCTTTTAAAACTCCCAGCCTCCTTTTAAAACCCCCAGCCTCCTTTTAAAACTCCCAGTCTCCTTTTAAAAACTCCCAGCCTCCTTTTAAAACTCCCAGCCTCCTTTTAAAACTCCCAGTCTCCTTTAAAACTCCCAGCCTCCTTTTAAAACTCCCAGTCTCCTTTTAAAACTCCCAGCCTCCTTTTAAAACTCCCAGTCTCCTTTAAAACTCCCAGCCTCCTTTTAAAACCCCAGCCTCCTTTTAAAACTCCCAGTCTCCTTTTAAAACTCCCTAACCTCCTTTTAAAACTCCCTAACCTCCTTTTAAAACTCCCAAACCTCCTTTTAAAAACTCCCTAACCTCCTTTTAAAACCCCCGTCTCCTTTTAAAACCCCCAGTCTCCTTTTAAAACTCCCAGTCTCCTTTTAAAACCCCAGTCTCCTTTTAAAAACCCCCAGTCTCCTTTTAAAACCCCAGTCTCCTTTTAAAACTCCCAGTCTCCTTTTAAAACTCCCAGTCTCCTTTTAAAACTCCCAGTCTCCTTTTAAAACCCCCAGTCTCCTTTTAAAACCCCAGTCTCCTTTTAAAACTCCCAGTCTCCTTTTAAACCCCCAGTCTCCTTTTAAACCCCCAGTCTCCTTTTAAAACCCCAGTCTCCTTTTAAAACTCCCAGTCTCCTTTTAAAACTCCCAGTCTCCTTTTAAAACCCCAGTCTCCTTTTAAAACTCCCAGTCTCCTTTTAAAACTCCCTAACCTCCTTTTAAAACCCCCAGCCTCCTTTTAAAAACCCCAGTCTCCTTTTAAAACCCCAGTCTCCTTTTAAAACTCCCAGTCTCCTTTTAAAACTCCCTCACCTCCTTTTAAAACCCCCAGCCTCCTTTTAAAACCCCCAGTCTCCTTTTAAAACCCCCAGTCTCCTTTTAAAACTCCCAGTCTCCTTTTAAAAAACCCCAGTCTCCTTTAAACTTCCAGTCTCCTTTTAAAACTCCCTAACCTCCTTTTAAAACCCGCCCAGTCTCCTTTTAAAACCCCCAGTCCTCCTTTTAAAACCCCCAGTCTCCTTTTAAAACCCCCAGTCTCCTTTTAAAACTCCCAGTCTCCTTTTAAAACCCCCAGTCTCCTTTTAAAACCCCCTGTCTCCTTTTAAAACTCCCAGTCTCCTTTTAAAACTCTCTAACCTCCTTTTAAAACTCCCAGTCTCCTTTTAAAACTCCCTAACCTCCTTTTAAAACTCCCTAACCTCCTTTTAAAACTCCCAGTCTCCTTTTAAAACCCCCAGTCTCCTTTTAAAACTCCCTAACCTCCTTTTAAAACTCCCAGTCTCCTTTTAAAACTCCCATGTTCACACTTACTTGAGGTTGGCCAGACTCTTCAGGGCACAGTACAGTCTGAGCAGTGCTGTGGCGTGGATCACCTGGAAGTCTGGGAGTGTGTCAGTACTGTTGAAGAGCAGCAGGTTCCTCAGGCGCTCACTCAGGTCTGTGCGCAAGGCTACCAGCGCTGAGGCAGGCAGGTCGTACTTCCTCTGAGGTAAAGAAGGACATGTTTACGGCTCAGACAATGCTATCCTGTCAATAATCTAACGTATTTATGACTCAGACAATGCATTCCTGTCAATAATCTAACGTATTTATGACTCAGACAATGCGTTCCAGTCAATAATCTAATGTATTTATGACTCAGACAATGCTATCCTGTCAATAATCTAATGTATTTATGACTCAGACAATGCTATCTTGTCAATAATCTAATTTTTATGCTCAACAATGCTATCCGGGCAAATTTAAAATTTTTAATGTACTGTCACTATCCCTAAGAAAAGTAGGAAAACCCATATTTATTGAAGCAGTAACTTCCCCTGTGCATTGGCAGTGTGCTTGCAATCACACTGCCACTCTATATAACCATGCAGGTATATATAACAAGTCACTTCATTGAATCAATACTATCACTATGCTGTAAAAGTTAGAAAGTGAGATGACTAAGAGTATGTATGAGTGTCGTAGATACAGTGGGTACTAGAAGACGACCGAAGGGAGGGCAGTGCTAAAATATAGGAGATAAAAGGCTGAAAAAAGAATGAAAGGACTATAGTCAGCCCAGCTCAACTTGGTCTCGCGGGTGGAGCGGCCCAAGTCCGCGCGGTGGTGCCACATCACCCCACTACTCCCGCCAGGTCACCACCCTCCTCACCTCATTCATTCCTACCGACGGGTTGGGCTGTGTCAGGTCACTCAGCCTGCCGGCAGCGTCGCATGGGCTGCCGTGCCAAATGTAACGGAAGGTATACAGACTTGTTCTTTTACCATCAAATCGCAAGCCATTCACAAAACCATGCAGCCGTATTATAAAACTATATGATTAGTATATAGTTAATGTAATAGCTAACAGTACGACAGAGGGTCCTCGTCAGCCTGTCAACGATGAACGTGACAACACTGCAATAATCTCCCCACTCCACCCGCGAGACCAAGTTGAGCTGGGCCGGCTATAGTGCATGTAGGGTGGAAATGTGAGGATAGGAATGAATGGACTACTGTTGCGGCAATTCCCTTGGGGAGTTCTTAGGAATGGGTGTCCGAGATATATATAGATAAATAGATAGATAGATAGATCATCACTCCAATAACTGAGGTGCACCTACCATAATGCAGTGTCTTATAAGCCAACAAATACAGTACTTGCATACAGAGCAAATTGATGAGAACCCAGCAGGCCAACACTCACCCTCTGTGCACTCTTGACAAACTGTGCAAACCATGAGCGCTGCGGCTGGTTAGGAGAGAGGAGGAGGCCCGTCACATAGCTCACCACGTCCCCCTCCTCCCCTCCACACAGACTGCTGCTGCCTATCCCTCCACCCTTAGCTTTGGCGGCATCCAGGGTGAGGTAGATTGCAAGGCCAGGCATGCGGCACTGCTCCACCTAAAGACACAAGAACATAAGAACATAAGAACATAAGAAAATAAGGAAGCTACAAGAGGCCGTGAGATCTACACGTGGTAGTTCCTGTAAGGAGACACGAGGATATCACAGGTAAGATAGATAACCTTATAGACAACATTAGATATAATTAGATAAAGATACATTAGTCATCACAGGTCAAAAAATCTCTCAGCTAAACAGTGAAAAGTTAAGTCCAATGGGAGCCAGAAAAAGTGAACTGATATCAATGGGTGTACAATGTTGTAGTAATTAATTTGCAATATAATCTTATGGTCTTTACACAAAGGATCTAGAAGAGGATCTGGCAGCATTGGGCATTGAAGTAGTTAAGGCAATGGATAGAGATACTAGTTGGAAGCGTATAATCTGCCGTCTAACCTTATAAGAAATTATGGAAAAATCTGACGTTAACCCCTTGAGGTACAGAACGTAATTTCCATTGTACAGTACCCTCCCGAGTTCACGCTATGCGTATTTCGCGCCGAGTCCTAAATTCTTACCATCCCGACTTTCGTGCATTATCTCCCAGAGTTTCGCGCTGCTTCGTACGTTTTTTTCTCTTTTCTTTTATGTGTGTGTGCCTGTGTGTGCCTACAGCGTCATTAGGCAGTGACTTCCAGGGGTGGGATGGTAGGCCCTGGAGGTTCCCTCGAGGGCTGTGATGGTTGGCCCTCGCCCATGGTGGTGCAGGCAGGATTTTTATAGTGACGCTTGTGATTAGAGGTTCATGTCGCCCCCCCATGTCCTCCGATACACTCGCAATCGTAGGTAGAGTTAATGGGCAGCATGTGGGTGTTCTTAGGCCACTCGACGGTGCAGAGAAAGATTGTATACCTTACGGTAATATCAAGATCAAGATCAAGATCAAGTATCGCTAGAGGTAAATAGTCGTATGTAGCTACAGATGGAAGAATGGTGTTAGCAAGACGTGTGTGATGTGTGAGACAAGAGTGGATGAAACTGTGGAGTACTTGATGCTGGAATGTGAACGGTATGAGTATGCTAGAACAAAGATGTTGGAGGTAGTGGTAGGAGAAGTCGGAGCGGAAGAATGGCGAGAGATGAGAGACAGGAGTAGGATAGAGGAGTGGATAGGCAGATGGAGTAGGCTACCTGCTGGGGTTATGTGCTGAGTGGAGGAGTGACAGTCGTGTGGCTGAAAGTGTAAAAGAATTCTTGGAGCACGCATGAGAGAATGAGAGGCAGGGGGCCTCTCAGTGAGGGGGGACCCCGTATGAATGTGATGCAGAGAGAGGAATGAGGAGAAAATGAAACACCTAGTTTTGCTTCCCCCTTTTGCTTCTCTCCCAACAGAATACTACGTGTGGGAGAACGCCAGAACCAAGGCTTCACTGACAGCATCAGCTGGGTGACTCCCAACTCAAGCTCAAGCTCGTAGGGCCTCTCCTCTCCTGTCCTCTAGTTTTGGCTGACCACCCCGGGAGACGGGTCACAAACCCCCGGCTGACACCCGGTACTCATTCACTGCTGGGTGGACAGGGGCTCGGGGCACTTTCAGGGTATTTTTTGGGGGAGAGAGTGACTAAATAAGCATTTTTACAGTGTTTTCAATACCCGAGTTTCGCGATCCTCGAGTGTAACGCTATGCCTTGTGAAGAAAGCAAGCGCCAAATTCGGGAGGGTACTGTAATTTGGGTACCATTAGACTATTTTAATGAATGTAAGCAATATTCTATAGATATGACCTGTTTAATACCCTTGTCCATTAGCTAATTTGATATACAGGAGAACCTCGTTTATCCGGCACCCACGGGGGGGAGCGCATACCGGATAACTCATTTTGCCGTTGTTTTGAGAGTTACTCTTATGGAATCGCCCAAAATCCCTTTTTTTTTTTTTTTTTTTTTTTTTTATCCCCATCACAAGGAACCGGCCAAGGGCACAACAAAAATGGGTAATACAAAGCCCGCTTAGTTGCCAGTCCCTATAAAGAAGACAGTAAGAGAATAAAATAAAAAAGAGGGGTGAGCCAATTTAGTTCGGGAGGTGTCTTGTTACTCTTATTTTGAAAAGATGTAAGTCATAGGAAAGTGGAAAAATAGAAACAGGAAGAGAGTTATTAAGCTACTTTACGTAATGGCTAACGGACAATAATATAATAGCAAAGGAAAGATCTGGGCGTGAAGGGGTTAAACAGAAAGAAGGAAAAGATAGAGATAGTTGGAAGTGTATCATCGGCTGTTTAACCTTATAAGATATTATGGGAAAATCTGACGTTAAACAGAAAGAAGATAGAGATAGTTGGAAGTAGGAATAGTAGGAATAACTAACTTCCCCGGACATAGAGATAGGGATATAAACAATGGATAGAGATAGTTGCAAGCGTATCATCGGCCGTCTAACCTCGTAAGATATAATGCAAAAATCTGACGTTAACCCCTCCACGCCCAGAGCTTTCCTTTGCTATAAAAAATTGTCTGTTGTCGAGCCATAAAATAACGAAAAGTAACTTAATATAACAAATTAGTTAGTGGACAAGGCTACTAAAACAGGTCATAGCTATAAAATATTACTTACATCCACTAAAAATTGTCTAATGTTACCCAAATTACAATGGAAATTACGTTCTGGGTCTCAAGGGGTTAAACAAAAAGAAGAAGAAGGTCCTTACACAGAGGGTTCGCACGTTGAGGGCCTGGCTGGGGTTCATCTGACACAGTGTTCGCACCGCCTGCAGCCTCAACAAGCCACCCGGGACGTCCTCATCCTGCTTGTCTCCGTTCATCACCAGGCCAGTCACAACTAAGAACATTGCACTCATTAACAACACACATTAACATCATTAACATTCGGTTCCTCACTCTGTCTGACTCAAAGCTACTTATATATACATTACTTTGTATGGTATTATGATACTTATACATATGCTACTTTGGTCTGACTAAGGCTTGGCAGCTTGACGTTTGGACGGGGCTGCCTAGTCTGTCCTCAGCCTTACATAAGAACATAAGAAAATAAGGAAGATACAAGAGGCCGCGAGACCTACACATGGTAGTTCCTGTTACTAAACAATACCTACATCCACCTTTCATCTCCATCCATGAAATTGTCTAGCCTCCTTTTAAAACTCCCTATTGACTCCGCACTCACCACATGTCTACTGAGTCCATTCCAATAATTTATCACCCTATTTGTGAACCAGTTTCTCCCTATTTCTGTTTTAAATTTACGTTTTTCAAGTTTGAATCCTTTACTTCTTGACGTTTTTGTTCTACCCTGTTTATTCTAAGAACTTACTTTACCTGAAGAACGTCTCACTCATTAATGTCCCATGCATATATGGCAGCATTCTTATACCTAGGCTTGGCTAACGTGTTAATTTCAATCTAATTTTAAGGCACTACTGTACTACTTTTGTATGAATAAAGCATTTGATTTGATATTATACACAGGTTTATCATAACAGAAATTACAAAGATGTTGTCTTGATAATCAAAAGTAAACAGTTGAAAACATAAACAAAATAATGTGATATGAAAAAATCAATTGATCAGTTGTGACATGTTGCATTACTTGTAATAATTTGTTCACAGCAGGGCCCTATTAATTACTCAACTATTAATTACTCAACTATTAATTACTCAACTATTAATTACTCAGTGTTCCAAGTAGTAACTGAGCTAACAAATTTCTGGTAATAATATTCTTTCTACTAAATATACATAACCTTCAACATATACTACTACTACTACTAATAATAATATATCAAGTATAGACGTCCAGCCTCTGGCCCCTTTGCTTTTGGCTCCGTTCTTGCGGCTGGAACGTGACAGCGAGCCACGTTCCAGCCAATTAACTCATTACGTGAATTACTCATTAAGGGCTTGTTCTATGCAAAAAGTTTGTTTAACAAACCCCCATTGATTTTGACAGCACTACTTGGATGTCAATTGTCAGCTCAATCCGACAATAATTAGGAGTAGTTTACGCTAATTACTCATTAAGGGCTTGTTTTACGCAAAAAAATTCTTCCGACGACCCCCATTGATTTTGACAGCACTACTTGCATGTCAAATTTCTACTCAATCCGACAATAATTAGGAGTAGTTATACACTTTTTGGCGGAAACTTGGTTCCACGGGTCTTATGGTAAGCGACAGCGAGCGAAGCTCGCTGTCAATAATAACATATAATAATAATAATAATAATAATAATATAATAACAATATGTAACAATAATAATAATAATACAACATATTCCTTCTACAAAAAAAATATAAGCATTGCATGTCAGTCAGCTTCCTACCAAATATATTCCTACCTTTCTACAATTTCAGGTAATAATAATCTTTCTACAACATAAAAATATAGGCATTGCATTTCAGAATTTTCCGTCAGCTTCCTACCTTCCCTGAAACAGTCGGGTTGGTTGGCCACCATGCGGGCGATGAGCACCGGCCCGTTGGTGACATGCAGCAGCGCCTCGGCCACCTCGGCGGGGGGCAGCAGGGCCGGCAGCTCCGCCAGGGCAATGCACAGCACGTCACTCACCTCCTCCAGGTAGCACGGGTTGTCAAACAGCTCGGACGCCTTGTGGTAAAAGTCCGGCCGGGGCTCCCGAATCTTGACACGGAGAGAAGTTTTTATCGACTTGTATTATCATTAAAGTATTAAGAGTGTATTATGATTAAAGAACCTCATAATAATACATAATTCTGATGTTTAAGTGCATCGTGAGAATCTTGACAGGGAGATAATTGATTTTGGTGACTTTCTATGATAACTAAGTCTCATAATAGTGCATAATTATGATGTTTAAGTGCATGGTGAGAATTTTGACAGGGAAAGAATTGTTTTTACAGAATTACTATGATCAACGAGCCTAATAATAGTGCATATATAATTCTGAAGTTTAAGTGGGGAATTTAAGTACGGTAAGCATCGTGAGAATCTTGACATGGATTGAATTGTTATTTACCGACTTCTTGTGATTAACGAGTGTCTTAATAGAGCATAATTATTATGTTGAAGTGCATTGTGAGAATCTTGATATGGAAAGATGTTTTTTACCGACTTCTTATGATTAACGGGTCTCATAATAATGCATAATTCTAATGTTTTGGTGCACCGTGAGAGTCTTGACAGGGAAAGAATGGTTTTGACTGACTCACTATGATTAACAAGCCTCATAATAGGGAATATATAAGCAGTCATCAATATTAAACTTTACTGAAGTAATCTTAATGGGATACAAATTGTCAAACTTCTTGAGTGAGACTTTTACCCCTTGACACCCAGAACGTAATTTCCATTGTAATTTGGGTACCATTAGACGATTTGTTGTGAATATAATAAGCAATATTTTATAGATATGACCTGTTTAGTATCCTTGTCGACTAATTTAATTGGTATATTCAGTTACTTTTCGTAATTTTATGGCTCACAACAGACATTTTTTGTATAACACAGGAAAGATCTGGGTGTGAAGGGGTTAAAAAGGAAATCGTTGGTTCTGTTAGGTTTAGCTGCCTATCTGTAACTTTCTTGGCAGCAGACAGTAAAACAAGGTTATGAAAATGCACCCCTAATTCGAGAGAACTGAAACTCGAAATGCCAGGGGTCGCTGGCAGTTTTAACTCGCAAGTTGATAATAAGTTGGTCTACTGTAAAACAAAATATGGGCTTATTCCACTGCACTTAAAACACAAAAGTATAATATTAGGAACGATTTTCTTCTATATGTATATTGTATAGAAGCCTGATTCTGTAAAACATGTATATAACCAAATAACCAAGGAGGTTATAGTTGAGGAGGCGATGGAAATGTTACTCTATCTATAATAATATAAGCGAAAGTGTGTCTGTCTGTCTGTCTGTGTGTGTGTGTGGTATAGGTTCCGCCCCCCGTGGCGCAAACACCTCATATGGCACATTTTTGGAACCGGGTTGACCAGGGGAAGGTCATAAGCCCACTTATGAGATGATCCGATCACTTTAAAAAATTTATTTTTTAGCAGCCTATTAGCGAGAACTGTGAAAACAAAAGTGGGTTGCGAGAATTGAGGAAGCCTTGATGTAGGGTGATGGGTAATGGGTGAGTGAATGGGTGGGGTAATGGGTGTGGGGTGATGGGTGAGTGAATGGGTGGGGGGTGATGGGTAATGGGTGAGTGAATGGGTGTGTGGTGATGGGTAATGGGTGAGTGAATGGGTGGGGAGTGATGGGTAATGGGTGAGTGAATGGGTGGGGGGTGATGGGTAATGGGTGAGTGAATGGGTGGGGGGTGATGGGTAATGGGTGAGTGAATGGGTGGGGGTGATGGGTAATGGGTGAGTGAATGGGTGGGAGGTGATGGGTAATGGGTGAGTGAATGGGTGGGGGGTGATGGGTAATGGGTGAGTGAATGGGTGGGGGGTGATGGGTAATGGGTGAGTGAATGGGTGGGGGGTGATGGGTAATGGGTGAGTGAATGGGTGGGGGGTGATGGGTAATGGGTGAGTGAATGGGTGGGGGGAATACATACATTTCTACATCCATGATTTCAGGAAAGTTAGAAGGGGCTATCTGGAGAGTCCATGTTTGGTGGGAGGTGTAATTTGGTGTAATTACACCAAATTACATTTACAAATGTAATTTGATCACAAATTACACATTTGGCGTAACTATTTGGTGTAATGGTGGGCCGAAGGCCCACTAATAGCCCTCCGCAGGAGCTAGCCAAAAAGTCCGCCCGGAGGGCGGCTTTGCAGCTAGTGATATTATATAGTCAATAACGTATGTTTAGAAGTTATCTATACCAAAGTCATATTTTCCTGTTATTATTGTGTATCAATTAGATAGAAAGCCTGGAAGTGCAATGAGTCGACGCGTGAAGTCGCAATGTATTGATTCAATCTTCCCGCCACAATGCGCGGCATGCGCCTCCACAATTATAACCTACATTGTTGCAGCAACATTACGATTTTGGCATTATATATTCTTCTTTTTTCCAAGGCATTGCTTATTGTATTTTGACAAGCGTTTGCCAGACGCAGCAGTACTGTCTTAGAAAACAGTGTGAACATCGCCCCCAATAAAACATACTACAATATACATGTAAAAAATATATTAAGCTTTGATACTCGAGGCGAGTAATTTGCATTAAATTGCTATTATAGAACGTTCCATCGTAATGCATGTCATCCATACAATTAGTAGAGCAACAGAAGAACTATATTTTTTGGTATTCAGATGCGGTGCATCAATATTTATCGCGAAATTGATTTATGAAAATACTAGTTGCGGAGCCAAAACACAGTAGACCAACCCTTGAGTTAAAACTGCCAGCGACCACTGGCATTTATCGAGTTTCCGTTCTCTGGAATTGACCCAAAGTGAAATAGTTACCATAAACATCAATATTGATCAGTCAGCCCCACCTGCTCAGAGGCCAATACCACACAAAATAATTCTTTAACCAATATTTTCTAGCCTCAACACGAGACACAGGCTGCCTATTGCATGCTGTCAATCAAGGACCAACTAGACTCCTGAAGTAAGCACATAAATACTGATATCTTGCAACTCATTATTTGCTAGAAAATTTTGACATGTACATAGATAGATAGATATTTCATTGTCCACAAAAATGCATAAAAAGAAGTTAGTACATTACACATATACCAAATCACTCATGGACCAGAAATGTACACTAATCAGTCATTAACATAAGTATCAGGTGTCTATAAATTAGTTTTTTTTATATGGAAAACGTTGTGGCGACTTAGTATTATTATCACATTAAAATTATACTTCCATGTAGGCCTATATATATATGGGCTAATATTTAGAACATGACTGTGTCTGGATTCAAGTATTTTTCACCTTTCCTGTTTCTATAGGTCAGAACGAGTGTGAAAGTAACAATGAAATGTTGGGCAAACATTAAACTTTTCATAGGCTAGGCTAGGTTTGGTTAGTTGAGGGTAAGGTTAGGTTCAGTTAGTTTAATGGTCTGATTAGGTAATTATTTGATGTTCTTACACATGGCGAGTGTTTTTCCAGTCATCGTCTGTAAAGTGTATTTATAGAAATTTGTCACCACCTTTTTGAATTGAAAAAAATAAAAATAAAATTGAGGTTTGCACAGGAAAAAACGATCTCCATTAGGAAAAGCTTTACATATCAAATGAAAAAATATCAAGCTTGTCTGAAAATCTTGCAACAATCACAAAGTAAATTTTTACCTATACGTATACAGTATTATATTAAGGCATATAAACACACGAGGACTCACTTGGGCCATCACCAGCAGCAGCTCGGACAGGAGGAGGCGGAGGCGGCGGGTGGGATCCGAACACTCAAACTCCAGCGCCAGGCCGTTAGCAAGGTTCTGCACCAACACACTCTCACTCTGGTTGCCGCCTCCTAGCTTCTGCCTGAAATTCATACATCACTCAACCTCATAATCCTGAAATTCATGTCATTCAACCTCATCATCCTGGAATTCATGTCACTCAACCTGATCATCCTGAAATTCATGTCACTCAACCTGATCATCCTGAAATTCATGTCATTCAACCTGATCATCCTGAAATTCATGTCACTCAACCCCATCATCCTGAAATTCATGTCACTCAACCCCATCATCCTGAAATTCATGTCACTCAACCTCATCATCCTGAAATTCATGTCACTCAACCCCATCATCCTGAAATTCATGTCATTCAACCTCATCATCCTGGAATTCATGTCACTCAACCCCATCATCCTGAAATTCATGTCACTCAACCCCATCATCCTGAAATTCATGTCACTCAACCCCATCATCCTGAAATTCATGTCACTCAACCCCATCATCCTGAAATTCATGTCACGCAACCTCAGCATCCTGAAATTCATGTCACTCAACCCCATCATCCTGAAATTCATGTCATTCAACCCCATCATCCTGAAATTCATGTCACTCAATCCCATCATCCTGAAATTCATGTCATTCAACCTCATCATCCTGAAATTCATGTCACTCTACCCCATCATCCTGAAATTCATGTCACTCAACCTGATCATCCTGAAATTCATGTCATTCAACCTCATCATCCTGAAATTCATGTCACTCAACCTCATCATCCTGAAATTCATGTCACTCAACCCCATTCCTGAAATTCATGTCACTCAACCTCATCATCTTGAAATTCATGTCACGCAACCCCATCATCCTGAAATTCATGTCATTCAACCTCATCATCCTGAAATTCATGTCATTCAACCTCATCATCCTGAAATTCATGTCATTCAACCTCATCATCCTGAAATTCATGTCACTCAACCCCATCATCATGAAATTCATGTCATTCAACCTCATCATCCTGAAATTCATGTCATTCAACCTCATCATCCTGAAATTCATGTCACTCAACCCCATCATCCTGAAATTCATGTCACTCAACCCCATCATCCTGAAATTCATGTCACTCAACCTGATCATCCTGAAATTCATGTCATTCAACCTGATCATCCTGAAATTCATGTCACTCAACCCCCATCATCCTGAAATTCATGTCACTCAACCCCATCATCCTGAAATTCATGTCACTCAACCTGATCATCTTGAAATTCATGTCATTCAACCTCATCATCCTGAAATTCATGTCACTCAACCCCATCATCCTGAAATTCATGTCACTCAACCCCATCATCCTGAAATTCATGTCATTCAACCTCATCATCCTGAAATTCATGTCACTCAACCCCATCATCCTGAAATTCATGTCACTCAACCCCATCATCCTGAAATTCATGTCACTCAACCTCATCATCCTGAAATTCATGTCACTCAACCCCATCATCCTGAAATTCATGTCACTCAACCTCATCATCCTGAAATTCATGTCACTCAACCCCATCATCCTGAAATTCATGTCACTCAACCTCATCATCCTGAAATTCATGTCACTCAACCTCATCATCCTGAAATTCATGTCACTCAACCCCATCATCCTGAAATTCATGTCACTCAACCTCATCATCCTGAAATTCATGTCACTGAGTTTTTGGTTGGTGTTCTGGCGATAATTTTAATCGGCGAGTCCATAAACTAACAAATTAACAAAACTTAACCTAAATCTAAACTAACCCAAAGCTAAATTTAAACATAACGTAACCTATAGAAAATATTTTAGTTTTGGTTTCGGAAGTGAATACTATCATTACTACATGCTGAAGCAGAAATAATACAGAAAATATGGGTAATAGTGGTGGTTGTGATAGCCAGCTGTGCGTGATAATAGCCCCAGGACTCTTCCCTAACTACCACAGTGTTGCCCGAGCAGGACACACGGGGGGATGCAGGCGGTGTGGTTTATAGAACCGTCGCCGACAGGAATTCTCACCGAAACACCAACCGAGAACTCGGAACTTGTGACAGTTCCACTTGCAATACTAGATGGAAAGGAAGAATAAAGGCTATTTCATTATTGGACACCACATTTTACACTTGTCCCCAAACACTAAAACAGCAGTTTGCCATTGGTCACGTAACCTGACCTAACTATTGGCGTGGCGCCCCCTTAGGCTCATTCACGGGACTAAGCTAACCTGGTCATTAGTTAACTAACAAACCTAACCTAACGTTATATACGTATATAGTATATACGGTGTATACGTTTAGAAGGTTACGAGGAAGTGGATTAATACTGTACAGTATATTGAGCATAAAATAATATAGAAAACGTAAGTGGTAACGGCGGTAGCGAAAGCGCAGTTCTCGTCCATTATAACCAAATGTATATATTGGATATTGTAATATCAAGATCAAGAACTGGAACTGTCGCCGAAAATAGGAACACTCGCCGACGCCGGCGAAAATTCCTATTGGCGACAGTTCCAGGTACCACTTGACAACGTGAAAAGTTGGAACTCTCGCCGACGGGGACGAGAGTCCCAGGTACCGGTGGCTGCGTTGCTTACCTGAGTTGCTGTTCCTTCTTGACGTCTGCCTCGAGGGCGGGGAAGTCTATGGAGAGCAGGGCGACCAGGGAGTTGACCACCTCGATGCCTGACAGGATCCTGAGGATGACCTTCCTGCCGGCGATGCACTCCTGCGAGTGGTCGAGGGGCGCGATCAGACTCATCCTCACCAGGCAGGCCAGGATGCCCCGGATGTCTTCCTCGCGGCAGCATGACAGCGTGCCGATGTCACACTTCTCTATCGCCTTGAACACCCGTGGGGACACTGGCGTGGTGACAGGCATGACCGCGCACACACACGAGCACAGCGGCGACACGTCCTCCCGCTAGGCCATTCAAAGTGGTACTGTTTTGTTTTTGTTTTGTTTTGCCGACGCGCCGGTTGCCAGAAGCAGCCAGATGGATGATTACTTTCACGGCTAACGATGAAATTCCACAAGTTAGCCTTTATATGAAAATACCACGGTATATACACAAACTCCAGCGTATACATGGAAATCCTAAGATGTGCGCAAAAGGTGAAACAATTGTAACACCTATGCAAAAAATCCCAAGGTATGCAAAAAAATCCCAAGTTGTAATAAGGCGAATTTTGGCGAAGAAGCCGTAAGAAGCCGGCTTCTTACCGACTTCTCTCTCGTTTGCGTGCCTCGCCAGAACGAGTGACAGTTGCCAGCTTCTTGTCGGGGCTCGCCCGCTCGGCGATCACAGCTGATAGCTGTAAACAAAACAACCACACAATGACGATTGATTGATTGATTTAATGCCAAAAAAAGGTGAATGTGCACACAATGACGAATTGTCATCTTCAACTCATATCCAACCACATCTTCTCTCATAAACATACTGAATTAAACGCAATGCTAGTCATTTCCACAATATATACCTATCAGCTGCTCTACCGTAGATAACAATATATAGTCGCCAGTCACTTGCCACTGCAATAATGTCGCCAGGCACAATATATTACGAATTTTAGCATCACTACTGATTTGTATGTGCCACTGAAGACGCATCCACAGTAGTTTATATTACGTACATCACACTACATGTCTTCTGTGGCACATAAAAGTCTAGTATACCTAGGTACCTTGTATATTCTTATACGTGGTCTTAAGCCGGCCACACACACACCGGCGCGGCCTGTCCGGCCGACAAAAAGTGGCGGGGCATCGTTCGCCGGACGAGACCCACACACACACCGGCCGCCTCATGAAAATATACAGTAGTAACAGTACACGTCGGACCACCGTGGTGACAACATGAATCCGCTGTCCGAAAATGACTTGTTGGTGATGGCTGCATGTATAGCCAAATATAATACCTATATATAATAAGTCATACTATATATAATACGTCATATATAATATCTATATTATCATAAAAACAATTATTACTGGTACAATTAGTCATTATCTGGCCGAGCGAGGGGCGGGCCGCGCCGGAAGGCACCCACACACACGCAGGCGGCAGGCCGCGCCGGACGGAATTTTCAAGCGCCGACTGATTTTCATCCGGCCGCTGCGACAGGCCCCGCCGGATGAAAAACACCCCCACACACACACCGGCCGCCTCTAGCCACGCCCCTTTTCGTCGGCCGGACAGGCCGCGCCGGTGTGTGTGTGGCCGGCTTTAAGGTAAGTCCATGCTTTTGAATGTACATCTGTGTTTACTTGTGTCCTGTTATCTGTAATTACATTATTTCTACGACGATATTAACTTTATTACTAGTTCCGCCTGTCCCGCTGTTTTGCGAAATATTGTCGAGGCGCGAAATCCTGTAAACCTCCCTCCATTCATCGCTCTTATTTCACTGGTTTTACAGGTTAACTGCTGCCCTGATACATGTTAAGCCGGCCACACACACACCGGCGCGGCCTGTCCGGCCGACGAAAAGGGGCGTGGCTAGAGGCGGCCGGTGTGTGTGTGTGGGGGTGTTTTTCATCCGGCGGGGCCTGTCGCAGCGGCCGGATGAAAATCTGTCGGCGCTTGAAAATTCCGTCCGGCGCGGCCTGCGTGTGTGGGTGCCTTCTGGCGCGGCCCGCCCCTCGCTCGGCCAGATAATGACTAATTGTACCAGTAATAATTGTATTTATGATAATATAGGTATTATATATAGTAGGACGTATTATATATAGGCATTATATATGGCTGCACATGCAGCCATCACCAACGTCATTTTCGGACAGTGGATTCATGTTGTCACCACGGTGGTCCAACGTGTACTGTATATTTTCATGAGGCGGCCGGTGTGTGGGGGCGTCTCGTCCGGCGAACGATGTCCCGCCACTTTTTGTCGGCCGGATAGGCCGCGCCGGTGTGTGTGTGTGGCCGGCTTTACAGACAACATCGAGTCACTAGCTTCCCATGAGAACACTTACAAATAATAAGTTACTCAAAAGCTTGTAAGTGTTCTCATGGGAAGCTAGTGACTCATGTTGCCTGTAACGTGTATCGGGGCAGCAGTTATGCTGTACAATTAGTGAAATACAATAGATGAATGGAGGGGTCTACTGGATTTTGAACTGACGAGATTTCGCGCAACACCGCCACGTGTTGTTTTTCTCTGACGTCACGTATCGTGACGTATGAAGCGGAGAGAAGCCGTGATAAGCGTAGTAAGAGGGTTGTGGAAAGGCATGGCAGTACCGAGCCTCATGTATGGGGCAGAGTGTATGAGGTGGACGGTAGGAGAGCTGGACAAGTTAGAGGTAGTACAGAACAGGGTAGGTAGACTTGCACTAGAGGCAAACAGGTATGTAGCAGTGGAGGCGATCAGGGGAGAGGCAGGGTGGAGTACCTTTGCGGAGAGAATAGGAAAGTCAGTGCTTAATTACAAAATCAGGCTTAGAAAAATGGATGAAAACAGGTGGGCTCGAAAAGTTTATGAGTGGATAGGACAGAGTAGTAAATGGGATAGATCAAGCAGACGGTGGGAGAGGAAGTGTGGGTTACAGGGTTTCACAGATAGGATACACCAGTCTAGTGAGGGGGAGTTAAAGCGAAAGGTGAATGACCAAGTTCAGAGGCAGGGCAGGGAGATGTGGAGACAGAGGATGGAGGGTAAGAGTTCTCTGAATTGGTACAAGGGGAAGACCACACCAAAGTGTGAGGTCTTTTATGATGGTAGCTTGGGAAGTGGTTTATTATTTAAAGCAAGGACAAAATCTCTGGAGGTCAATAGTAGAACATATAGATGGGCAAACGAAGGAAGCAAGATATGTCAAATGTGTATGGGTAGACTAGATGAAACTGTAGATCACCTGGTATTAATGTGTCCAAGGTATGATGAGGAAAGAGAGCGGCTTATAGCAATAGTGGCACGGGAGGTAGGCGTGGATCAGTGGGATAGAGTGGCAGAGGGGAACATAGATGGGATAATGGAATTTCTTTTAGGTTTGAGTAGGGTACAGGACACCAATAGAAGAATCATTGAAGGGGTTAAAGTATTTCTAGAAAAGGCTTGGGTAAAAAGAGCAGAGAGTTAGGGCCTAATCCTACAAGCCCTCAGGGAGCCAGCCGGAAAATAGGCTTTGAACTGCGACTGAAAACAGTGGTTTAGCTCCCCACCTAGAAAGAAGAAGAAGAAGGGGCCCAGGGCTCGCTTCTTCCGGCTTGCCCAGCTGGGCCAATCCGTAAGAAGCCGGCTTCTTACGGCTTCTTCACCAAAATTCGCCTATAGAAAAATCCCAGAGTAGATACAAAGATTTCATAATATACACAAGAATCCCAAGGTAGCTATACAGAAAAATCCCAAAACATACACCCCAAAGTGGATATGCGAAAAACCCAAGGCAGCTACGGTATATGCGAGAAATCCCAAGACACAGAAATCCCAAGGCAGCTATATGCGAAAATCCCAAGAGACAGAAATCCCAAGGCAGCTATATGCGAAAATCCCAAGAGACAGAAATCCCAAGGCAGCTATATGCGAAAATCCAAGAGACAGAAATCCCAAGGCAGCTATATGCGAAAATCCCAAGAGACAGAAATCCCAAGGCAGCTATATGCGAAAATCCCAAGAGACAGAAATCCCAAGGCAGCTATATGCGAAAATCCCAAGACACAGAAATCCCAAGGCAGCTATATGCGAAAATCCCAAGAGACAGAAATCCCAAGGCAGCTATATGCGAAAATCCCAAGGCAGCTATATGCAAAAATCCCAAAGCAGGATATATACGAAAATCCTAAGACACAGAAATTTCAAGGTACAGTATATACAAAAATATTCTGGTATTCACAAACATTCCAAGGATATACCAACCAATAATTATGGTAAGGTAATCATTTCCCAAAGTAAATAATTATATGTATGTTTTAGTTTTATTATGTGTAAAAAAAATCAGCTTGATTGTCAAAGAGATAACGGAGATATGAACTTTCATTCAACGTGACCCTTTCGTCCAACACACTTGATCCTGAGTAAATGCCTCTTGGCTGCATTTTCCTTGATCATACGGCGGAGTGGATGTGTCAAATAAAAACATTGGTTATGTGTTTGCTGTATTTACAAGTGCCTTAAAGTCCATTCAAACTAAGATTCAGTCACTCATCAGTTTCTGAATTTTGTTCTTTCCTCACTCATTGGTTAAGACTTCTCTTGAGGTCATAAGGATGTCTGCGCTACACGAGAAGTTCATAATTGATGTATCTTACCTTATCAATTAATTTAGACTCCCATTATTCCCCTCCTAACACTATCAATATATCTAATGTCTGCTGGTTAACACACTCCACCACCAGACTCTGATACCTGGCACTCTCAGATCAATTTATCAGCCTCTCATGATTTCAACTTCAAAAAGCAACTTAATCTTGAGGAAGAGGACGAAGCAGGGAGCCAAATCCAGATTGGGCTCCCTGCATCCTCTTCCTTATCCCCAAGATGAAGTTTAAGCTGAAGGGTTGCCGTTTAAACACTGTGGAAGAGATACATAAACCTCACTGAAATAAACCAACACACAGATACATAAACAGATATGGTGTTTGACCCTCTTAAAGAAGGAGACTTTATGGGAAAATTGCAATCGTGGAAGAAGTGCTGGGAACAATGTATCACTGCGCGAGGTAACCACTTCAAACGCCACATTTTAATCAGGGTACGTTGTCTTTTTTTTTTTTTTTTTTATAGATGTAGACTAGCAACATTTTGATTGTACCTCCTACATTCTGGTTAATGCTATTTGCAGGGATTTAAGAAGGCAAATCAACACGAAAGTGATAATGATTCAGATGTATTAAAGGATGTCTAATGGCCTCAACAAAATTCTACAATATGTACATACGTATTTATATAAACACTTTGCATTCATATTTCTAAACTAAGTTCCTATACTTCCTACTTCTACTTCCTACCCTGATAATATAGTCTAGTGGAGATTCGGCTGCAGTGTTCTGTCTTCCCTGTTGGAGTTCTTCACAAAATCCTTCAGCATTGTCATCACTTCATTGTTGAACTCCTCGGGCGTTGGTTGCACACCTGAATAAGAACATAAATAATAATAATAAGAAGAATAAGAACATAAGAACAAAAGAAAATATGGAAGCTACAAGAAGCCATGAGACCTATACGTGGTAGTTCCTGTAAATACCTGTAGGAGGGGAGGTTTTTTACATCATACCGCTGAACATTACCTAAATATAGCCTATAGGTACCATTTGAGGACTATGAATAGTAAACTAATAAAATCCAATGCAAAATACATTAACCCCTTGAGACCCAGAATGTAATTTCCATTGTAATTTGACTACCATTAGACGATTTTTTGTGAATATGAGCAATATTTTATAGATATGACCTGTTTAGTATCCTTGTCGACTAACTAATTTGGTATATTCAGTTAATTTTGGTAATTTTATGGCTCGACAACATATAATCTTTTATAGCAAAGGAAAGATCTGGGTGTGAAGGGGTTGAAGGCATAACTTAAAGAGATCCTATATGCTAGTACTCAGTAAGTGCATATTACAGTGGATCCCCGAATATTGTGGGTGTTGTGTGTTACAGCCACCTAACAGTATGCCACTACACACCCCTGCAGGATTTAAACATGTTTCTCTTATAGCTCAAGACTATATGGTAAAGGGTGAAACTCATTATCATTTATTTACTGTTCTTCCTCATTATAAGTTAGAATCATGAAGGAATATGATGATTTAAGCCAAAAAATGTAAAATCCTACATGGAAATTTGGAAAATCTGTCAAGTTTTACCGGCCTGGAACCTATTTTATGTTTTACCATTGATTATTCATTTTGCATTTAGCGACATATCCTTTTGAGCCCAATTAATCACTACATGCAAGCTGGTACTGTACTGCAAATAGCAAAACTTTCCTCCTGACAATGGCTTACTGACTTCACTGCCTAGCTTCTTTTTTTTCGATTGATAAATTCACTACTATTTGGTCTATTTAGTGAACTTTATCCAACTTCTTTCTTGAATATTATTTCACATAAACCTGGGAAAGGATAAGTCATTCAATTTAAGATGTAAAAACAGCTAAATGAATGAATGGAGTAAATCAATGAAAATGACAAACATTACTTCACAGACACCATAATACAGACACATACAATAAGAAATGGGTTGTTCTCTTAACCCCTTGAGACCCAGAACGTAATCTCCATTGTAATTTGGCTACCATTAGACGATTTTAGTGAATATAAGCAATATTTAATAGATATGACCTGTTTAGTATCCTTATTAACTAACTAATTTGGTATATTAAGTTACTTTTCGTAATTTAATGGTTAACAACAGACAATTTTCTTTATAGCAAAGGAAAGATCTGGGCTTGAAGGGGTTAAGACCTTACTGGTTACCTGTATGCCATGATGAGCAACAGACAAGTGGACACACACACACACACACACGTAAAGGGACTAACCTATGGCCCAATAGTATATCTCCCAGTCATTGGATGGAAGGTTAATAAGGCGATCATAGAGGGACAGTTGTTGCTCAGTCATGTTGGGCAGGAAGCGATGTGCAAAGTTACCCAGGATCAAACCATTCTCCAGCATCCCTCGCTTCCTGGACTGGTACTGAAGTCTGCGGGGGAAAGTGTGCTATCAATAAGAGTGTGGCTGAGGGGCATTATCCTATCTTCTTTAGGGGCTGGGGGCATTTTCCTATCTTCTTTTTATTGGAGTCTGCAGGGAAAAGTGTGGCATCAATAATAGAGTGGGTGGGGACATTATCCTATCTTCTTTAGGGGCGTGGTATCCTTTTCCAACTGTTCTCTTACCTGTAGTTTGATAGTTAGTTTTCCTATTTTCTTTAGGGGCATGGTATCCTTTTCCATCTGTTCTCTTACATGTAGTTTGATAATTAGTTTTCCTATCTTCTTTAGGGACATGGTATCCTTTTCTAATTGTTCTCTTACATGTAGTTTGCTGGTTAGTAGTATGTAGTTCAGGAGATACCCTTATTATAGAACAATAGGTCTCCTGGTATCTGTTCTTCCTATGTATTGCTGGGCCATAATTGGTGTGGGGGAGATGCAGTGTAATAAAATGGTAAAATTCTATGGCTTTCATTAACCCATGGGCTGCGGGTGGACTCTTAAGAGGTTTCTCTGGTGGGCTGCGGGTGGACTCTTAAGAGCGGGGTTTTTAAAGGCATACCAAAACCGCGGGCTTTAACCCAGGCGGCTACAAATTGATGTGTGTGTAGTACAACATGGCAACTCGAGATATGCGAGCGCATGCGAGATATACGCGATATTACGCTCTAACCCATAGCGTATACGGGCGGATATTCGCCCGGGAAATCTCGCCGTGCGACACCAATCTAGCCATACAATGCAGTTCGCGCCACATTTTTCAACTACGGACCCCCCCCCCACCAGACATATTTTGGGGGGTCAAATATGTATGGCCGGGTGCGCTACAACATTCCCTACACGCTGATGTAGTTTTTATCAATTTTCGAAGGGTCGTCAAAATGACCATACCTTTCGCCCAGGGCTTAGGTGTATAATGCATACCCTTAGCTTGTTAAGGGTTAAAAAATTCTGTACATAACTGATACATTCTTCAGAGGCGAACACATAGGTAAGGCCATAACATTCTCTTATACCTGGACAGTATTAGTCCGGCAGCTTAGTGAAATGATGGGGACATGCCGGATAAAAGCACCAAAATTTTTTCAGGCACTCTACAGGCTCCTAGCTATGATTTTGAGAGGGGAGACAAATGATCCCATCACTCAGATGGCTATAAGGAACGCTTCTTTATTATTTTGACATTTCCGCATGTGGAAATTAGGGTAAATGGGTTTTTTAAAAGAATAGTCATAAGGATAATGTTTATTGGATGCAAGTTATCTTATTATTATTATTTAATAACTCCAGAACAAAATATTCCAATATGGCTGTCAAAAAAACATAAATTCAATATTTATTCGACTTTAAACTCCCCTGCGGACATCGCGAAATGCCATGTAGTTTATTAGCAGAACACGAATTAAAACATACTCCTTGCAATTCAAAAATGACAGTGGTTAATCTACTGACGGTGCATTATGAAAAATAAGTATTCATTAAGCTCATTATACAACAATCATGTTCTTCCTGTACAGCTGCAGGAATGCCATGTCTTTGTTAAGCACCAGTATCACAATGCAGGTATGATTCATATTGTAATTATGTGTCTACTTCTCACATTTTGCAGCTGCACAGTTCGGTGCATTTCCAGCTGGCTTTCTTGCATGAACATCTCCCGCCACAACCTGCAGCACTTTTGCAGGCACACTTCACAAGTTCACTACAGCCTTTGCTGCCGCAGGCTGCGAGCTCCAGACAGGAACCCAGGACTTTGTTTCTGCATCCAGTGTCCAACCGCAGCCTTCAGCAGTTGGTGTCTGTTGTTGGGCCTGGTGACAGGTTGTCCAGATGCCAGCCTGGTACACTGCACGCTTGGTGTGCTGCAGCAGGGCCTGTTGAGTTGGGGGAATGTTCTCCATCGTTCTGTTTTTCTGGCAGAACAGTTCCTTTCTTGCTTCATTCACCGACACCAGAGGGCTGGTCTTGTCATATATAACGACTGTGAAACGTTCCAGCATCTGGAACTCCTGGCAATCCACGGTGATTTGTGCATGTGGATGTTCTACGATGAAGTTGAAGGCATCTGTGACTTCGGTATAGGCACCCCATGCTTCCCAAACCGACTTTTTCCCCTTTCCAAAGAAAGAAGAAGTCGTATCACACCCTGTGAAGCTGTGGAACACTGGTAGCGCTGTGGACTTCTCTTTGCCCAGAGTACTACAGATGGCATTGATGTGTAGGAAAAGGAAGTTCTTGCCACTGGCCGAAGGCGACCCAGATGTCAGCCGATGGGATACTTGCTGGCTAGAAAGTGATACTTTCCCGATGAGGATGACAAGAACGTCAGTATCCACGGTGCGTACCAAGCATGTGGTGCATCCACTCTCTAGGGCATCTTGTAGATGGACCACAATTCTTGTGTCTGCCTCTTCGTGGTCACATGGCGGCATCGAGTGGTCAGTGCCACTGCAGACTACAGAGGCTCCAGATGTTGCAAAGACCTGCTTTCCGTCTGGGAAGGTAGTGGATACAATCTTCTCTGATAGGAACTGGAAGAGTTCTACCTTGTTTGTGGGGTCACGCAGGAAATCGGGCCAATTGCCTGGGACCTTGGTCTGGCCTGCCACCTTCCTTCGTACACCTTTCCCCCGTTTCTCTCTGGTTGATTCTTTGATACTGTTGTCCAGGTACCTGTCCCATACCACATCTACTCTCATAGAGGTTTCCAGTTGCCTCATGATGTGGGGAACAAACACTCCACTTGCATAATCGTCAAATGTAGTGATGCCAGTCACTGGGAGGAGGTGTACCACAGCAGCACCATCGAGCACTCTAACATCAAATGAGCCAGAGGGTTCTTCTTGCGTCTTCTGGGCCAGAATGTTGGTGAGATCGGACTTCTTCCCTTGTCGCAGCTTCCCTCTTTCAGCCAAAGAAGGAGGGTATGGGTGATTCTCATGCTTGAAGAAGGTGTCCAGGTCCCCATCACGGTGCTGTGTGACTATGTAGAGACGGGAAAAGAGGGCCACGTCATCCTTCAGCATAGACACTTGTCCGACCTGCTTACTCTTCGTCTTTGGTGTTGGCGATCTGAACAGGGGCAATTTGTTTTTCTTAATTGGGTCATGGATGGAGTGTGTAGCATCTGTCAACACTGACTTCTTGTATGTCTCATACTGCTTCTTGCCAACAGGCTCTACTGTGCGGACTGTGTTGACAACAGGATGGTCGATGACATTCCGTGTGTCAAGTGCCAGGAGTTCTGGGGTGTCATCCTTGAATGGGTTTCCCATCTCACTGATGACCTGGATAAGGTCCACAGTTTGCTTCTGGATAGTCTTCTGGGTAGATAGACCCTCCTCGTGATGGTACTGGTCATCATTTGGGGTGTCGGCATACTGCTCCCCGAACTCTGCCAGGAGTCGCGCCTGCTCCGGTCCCGCATAATAAATATAAAAAATATAAAAAAATATATATATAAAATATATATAAAAAATATATAAAAAATAACAAACTAGTGGATGTATTGCATATACGGAATATTTCTTTTGCCATTAAAGGCGAATCTTGATTTCATCAAGATTTTTCTAAGTGAAAATTAGCCGTTATCACAAAAATGGTTCATAGAGGCTTCTGAGTAATTGGATCGTTTGTCTCCCCTCTCAAAATCATAGCTAGGACCCTGTAGAATGCCTGAACAAAATTTGGTGCTTTTATCCGGCATGTCCCCATCCTCTTGAAATCTGGTCCTTAGCGGCCGGACTATATGGGCAGAACACTATCACATGGAGTACAATGCCTATATGTATGTGATATGTAGCTACCCACATGTAAATAATAACAACTAAAGATATGCTAGTCTTTTATCAATGGTCATATGGTGGTTTGAATGGTGTGATGAAATACCTCTAGTCTTTTGAACTCATTGGCCAATATTTTCCAGTATACAGAACAAGGAGGGTGTGAGAGGAGTCGAGAAGAGGTGTGTGACTGTCAAGGTGGAAGGCTGAAGAGAGGTGGGAGAGAAAGTGAAAAGTCAAGAACAATGAAAATATTTTTGAAATGAATACTGTGAAGAAATTTTTTTTTTTTTTTTTTTGGTATAAGTCTAATTAATATTCAATCAATCAATCATTGGGGGCATACGCCGGGGGGCGCGTCGCCTCACCCACTCTACGACGCCACTCCCGGGGGTCACCACGCGCGAGTTCCCATGCAGGCTCCTTTCCCATACCAAGCAGCTCTCGACAAGAAACATCAACTTGCCCCAGCCACGAGCCTTGGCCTCCTCCACGCCGGATTGTCTCTTACAGATACAACCCGATGGGAAGGATCGGTTTCAGGGTAGCGTGCCACATGCCCATATAGCCGAAATTGGCGCTGGCGGACTATGCAGGTAATAGGCCTCGATTCAGTCTCATGGTGCAATCGCTGATTTGACACTTAATCATCCCAGCGATACCCCATGATTCTGCGAAGACACTTATTACCAAAGGCATCGATTGATTCGTCTCTTCAAGTCACTATTTAGTGTCTATGTCTCACAACCATAGAGTAAGACAGGGATCACAAGCGATTTGAAGATCCGGATCTTTGTCCTCCTGCACAGGTACCGACAACGCCTAATACTCCCGCTGAGCGAGTCCATAACACCGTGGGCTATGCCAATCCGCCGTAAGACTTCTTGACGTGACCCACCGTCATTATGTACTGCGTTACCAAGGTATGTAAAACTTTCCAAGATCTCAATGTCCTCGCCACATGCATGAACAGACTGTACTGCTTCATCTAGTAAGTCTCCAAACACCTGGACCTTGGTCTTGAGCCAGGAGACCTCAAGTCCCAAAGGCTTTGCCTCCTCGTGCAGCGCCTCGAGAGCCATCACCAGGACCTCCAGCGACTCAGCAAAGATTACTGCATCATCGGCAAAAACAAGATCAGTGATCTTGGTGTTGCCGACGGATGCTCCACAATCACTTTGATCCAATACCCAGTCCATACAAGCGTTGAAAAGTGATGGGGCAAGGACGCACCCTTGCCTCACTCCTGTATTCACAGGAAAGAAGCTGGATACACCTGCCCCACACTTCACAGCACTCTTATTAATATTGGTATAAATCAAATAAAAAAAGTTAATTAATTACTTATTGGAATTGTTTTTTAACCATTGTAAAAAGTCTACATTGTTCTATATTGAGCAGTTGAGCCTGACTCTATATTGCACATCAAAGGTGGGCAACCAACCATTGGTGTGGATGAGATAAAAAAAAAAAAAATATTTTGGAAACAAAATGAACATTGAAAGAAATCTCCAACTTGATTGAAATGAGTCAAATAATACAAGAATCATAGCATAAAATATAACCCAAATAAGCATTAAGGAAAAGCACATCAATGCAATCATACATAAAAACTGAAATTCTATACACATCCTCCTTAAAAGAGCCAGCTCAAGTATGATGTAGCATTGATCACAGAGCAGTTCTTAAAAAAACAACAACATTGAAACCACAACTGTTCATAACCCTGCATCTTCCTGACCTGGCTCGCTTGAGGTGCAGTGGCTCGCCAACCTTCTCCTCATAGGGCGGGATGGTGGGCTCCTGGATGCCTGGGGGTGCGGGGTGCATGTCCCCCTTGTCGCTGTAACACGCCCATGACTGCAACACACAAACACAGGCATCACACCACCATATAGCAAGCACTTCAACCACTCTACTATCACTACTATCAATTATTAAAATTAGATGCTGTAAATCTGTGAATATGGTCTCCTCCACCCAAAAACCCTGCATTCCCACCAGTCCCCCAGGTATATTGGGGTAGAGGGGAGGGGGCATTTCTTCCCCACTTTATAATTACGTTTTAGAGATATCTGAAGGGATATGTGAAAGTCTGGAGAGAAAAAACCCCCCGTAATAAGAGCAGGAATGGACTCTAGAATTTTACCCAGATAACACCTTACAACCCGGCTGACTGTGTGATATACAATGGACAACAGCTGAACAGTGTGGTTTAAGGAACTGTGCCGAAACACCAACCGAAAACTCGCGCCGACGTGGAAATTATCGGCGACAGTTCCACTTGTAATATATAATAAGGAAGAATAAAGAGTATTTCCATATTGGACACCACATTTTTAGCTTATCCTAAAACACTGTAAAACTATAGTAAAACTGTAGTTTAATACAATACATAGACATTGGTTACGTAACCTGACTTATATGGGGGGCTGTGCACCCCTAGACCCCCCCCCGTTGGTTCACTATAACCTAACCTGGACTTTGGTTACCTAACCTAACCTAACGGATCAAGTTATTGGTAGTATTTAATCCCTGAATGTAGAAACACGGGTAAAAACTAAAAAAAACTCGCCGACGGCGGCGAGAATTCCGATCGGCGACAGTTCCAGGGGGGGGAGGGGTTGTGTCCTCTCTTGTCACACTAGTTCCTGTATAGTTGGCTGTGTCCTTATTTCTTGAATGAAATAAACGATGGTTGGATGAGTAGAAATGGGAATTGGATGAGTATCAGCGATGGTTACCTAGAGGTGACATAACGGGTCGGTGCTTGGGTAGGCAGTGTACGTCGCATTGAGTAGCACTGAGTGTTCTAAGCTGTCTCGTTACGTGTTGAATTTGAGCCAAATCTCTCATGACTACATGACTATACTCACGGTGGCTGGCTGAGTGATGTTCCTCTTAATAAGGCGCTGGGCGCGGCGTAGAGAGAGGGACAGGGCCATGGTGGGTGCGATTTTTATGTAAACTTTCCGTGATCTTGATCCTGCGGGCCTGCAGGTACCACTCAGAGATGAACACAACACAACGTTGGCCTTTACATCGACAACTCCTGTAAATGATAAAATGTCTTAAATAAGGACATAAAATACCAAGCATACATGACAATGCTCTATATCTTGCAAACCACATTTTCTCCAAGAATTATGTCACCGCCACAATGGTTTCCTCAGTGGTCTCTACTCTCTACACACCCGTCACGGCAACACCATCCCTTCTCATGCTTCTCTCTCCCCCTGGCCTTTCAATCACCCCATTGATTCCACATCCCATTTAAATAAGAATCACTTGTATAATCTCCATTATGTCTGTTAATAACATTATATAGGTAGTCTGAATCTCGCAGCAAAATATCTCAGATGTGTGACATGGGTGAGAATGAAACGGTGGAACATGTGATAGTAATGCAGCAACTCTTAACCTGGGGGCGTGACACAAGAGTGAACAAGGAAGAACTGTCAAGTATATAACTTGAAGCTCGGCCTTCGCTTTAACATGAAACTCACGCGCGAGGGTGAGCCGTGGCTCGGCACAGAGAAGCAGGCACGGGTGAACACACTCTGCGGTGGCGCCGTGCCACGTTTCACTAACTCTGCAGACTTTTAGACAAAACTATTTTTTTTTATATTATTACGCTTATTATTGATTATTATCATTGATATTATTATCTGAATGTGATCTTAACTAAATCTTCTGGGCAAAATTATACTTATGTGGATAATAAGTGTTAAAAACACGCATTTGTAAAGTTTTATATCTGATTCAGGATTTTGAAATATCTTGGTTGAAGAAGTGAAGGGGGGCATGGAGGCAAGGACCCACTACTAAAGGGGGCGTGGTGTTAAAAAGGTTAAGAAACACTGTGATAGTTGAATGTGGGAAGCATAACAGTCTGTTAGGCTTCCCACATTCAGCCGTCACATGTTCCACCCACAGAGTTACAGACGTGTCTTTAAGTCTGTGGTTCCACCGTTTCATTCTCACCCAGGTCACACATCTGTGATAGTTTCCTGCCAGATTTAGACTACCTATAAAATGTAATATGTAATGTAAAATGTGAGTATAATATTACATTAATGTCTAGGGAGTTAGTGAAACCTAGCAAAGCGTTACCGCAGATTTTTTCAGCCTCACTTTCTTCTCGGAAGCGACTTTCTTTGCTCACCCTCTCGAGCGAGTTTCATGTTAAAGCGAAGGCCGAGCTCCATATTAAACACTTGACAGTTCTTCCTTGTTCTCTCTTGGCTCACGCCCCTTAGGAGGGCGTGAGCCAAGAGAGAAGGTTAAGGTTAACCCCCAGGTTAAGAACCGCTGCTCTAAACCTTTACAGATCAATTTTCTTTTGTTATATTTCTTTCTTCCATTTCCTCAGTCCCACACATACTACGAAACTTTGTTATGGTCACTTTCATATTTTCGTAGAGCCCACTAAAGTAAAGCCAACCTCTGTTTCTGTTCGTCCTTTTCCCTTCATACACATTTGGTATTACCTTAATAAGTTGGTGCATCCATCTAACTCGCATGGCACTCCTGGCTACCATCTTAATGTATCTCCTTCCCCATCTGCTGCGGCATTCAATCCACAACTAAACCTTGGGTCCAATCTTGTGTCCTCCATTCGTTCCAGTCTGACTTTGTATTAAATTGCTTTCATGTGTCTTTCCCTAAACGTGCTCGTTGATTAATTTCTTTTTACTCATCATATGTAGGACAGTACGAAAAAAAAAAAATTGACTTGACCTGACTTGACTTGACTACTACTACTTATACGTTTACTACTATTACTACTACTACAACTACTACTACTACTACTACTACTACCTACTACTACTACTACTTCTACTACTACTACTACTATTACGACTACTACTACTACTACTACTACTACTACTACTACTACTACTACTACTACAACTACTACTACTACTACTACTACTACTACTACTACTACTACTACTATTATTACTACTACTACTACTACTACTACTAGTACTACTACTACTACTACTACTACTACTACTACTACTACTATAGTAATAGTAGTAGTAGTAGTAGTAGTAGTAGTAGTAGTAGTAGTAGTACTAGTTGTATATTACATATCACAAAAAAAAAAAAAAAAATTAAAGGAAGTGAAACTCCTCTCATATTTTCATGGTTCTGAACCCAAGTAATTCTTGCTAAAATTACATCCATGCTTTTATCTAAAAAAGTTATTTTTGTAGATATACAAGTTATAGTAGTAGTAGTAGTAGTAGTAGTAGTAGTAGTAGTAGTAGTAGTAGTAGTAGTAGTAGTAGTAGTAGTAGTAGTAACTACTAAACCAGAACCAATAAAAAAGTTATTTTTGTAGATATACAAGTTATAGTAGTAGTAGTAGTAGTAGTAGTAGTAGTAGTAGTAGTAGTAGTAGTAGTAGTAGTAGTAGTAGTAACTACTACTACTACTACTACTACTACTACTACTACTACTACTACTACTACTACTACTATAACTTGTATATCTACAAAAATAACTTTTTTAGATAAAAGCATGGATGTAATTTTAGCAAGAATTACTTGGGTTCAGAACCATGAAAATATGAGAGGAGTTTCATTTCCTTTAATTTTTTTTTTTTTTTTTTTTGTGATATGTAATATACAACTCCTTGTATGTTATGCAATAAAGATGATGATGATGATGATCATGATGACTACTACAACAACTACTACTACTACTACTACTACTACTACTACTACTACTACTACTACTAGTACTACTACTATTATTACTACTACTACTACTACTACTACTACTACTATTACTTTTTTTTTACTACTACTACTACTACTACTACTACTACTACTACTACTACTACTACTACTACTACTACTACTACTACTACTGCTACTACTACAACAACTACTACTACTACTACTACTACTACAACTACTACTACTACTACTACTACTACTACTACTACTACTACTACTACTACTACTACTACTACTACTACTACTACATCTGATAAACAACAGTAATAATAATGATAATAATAATAATGATTTACAATAATAATAAAAACAACAACAACAAAAATACTAATACTAATAATACAAATAATAATAACAATAATAATAATAATAACAATAACTATAAAACCAGCAAAAATAATCGAATAACAATGCTCGGCTTAACAATATATCAAAGAGTTAGATTTTCTGGCTGAAACAATCTAAGGGGAGTTTGCATTCAGTAGAACGAAAAATCGGGCAAGAGAGAGAAGGAAGAGAGAGGGGAAGAGAAGGGGAAGGAGGAAGGAGGAAGAGAAGGAAACGAAGGAAGGAAAAGGAAGGGGAAGGAGGAAGGAAGAAGAGAAGGAAACGAGGAGAGGAAGGGAGGGAAGAGAGAGAGAGAGGGAAGGGGAAGGGAAGGAGGAAGATAAGGAAACGAGGAGAGGGAAGGGAGGGAAGAGAAGGGAGGGAATGAGGAAGGAAGGAGAAGAAGGAAAGGGGGGAAGGAAGGCAGGGAGAGAGAGGGATGTATGAGTAATAGGAGGGGGAGGCAAGAGGATAATCAATGGACTGCCTCTTCCTCTTTCCCTGAAGGCGTCACAGCATCACGCCTCTGGCCCTGCCCTCCTGTCCCTCCCTCTACAGAAAAAAACCGGTCGAAAATAAAATAACATGAAAAAGGGAAGAGAGTAAGTTTACATAAAAAGCCTCCTAACTAAGTCAGCAACATGGACTGCAAAAAACAATCCCTCCTCTATAAAACCTCGAGGTAATTAACTGAAAAAGGAAAGTCATAAAAAAAAAAAAACGCTTGAGTAAATAAAAAAAGGAAAAAAAAAGCGTTCATAGAATAAATTAAAAAAACTGAGGCAAAAAAAGTATGAAGTAAAAAAAAGACACCCCTGCAGAGAGATCAAAAGAAAAGAGAAAAAAAGCTAGGGTAAGTAAATAAAAACAGGGCAAGAAAAAAGAAAGCAAAAGTATCGAAAACGTCGTAGAGCTCATTAACATAAAACAGGGAAAAAAGTAAGCCAAGGTAAAAAAACACGTCTGTCTATCTCTGAAACGGGTAAAACAACAAACTGCAAAAAAAAAATGCCTAGAGCAAAAAAAAAACGCGAAAGAATAAAAGTAAATACGGAAAATGAAAATCTGGATAATAAAATAAAAATAAAAAACGTCCTGGACTGCAAAAAAAAAGGAAAAAACCGTCTGGAAGTAAGTACGTGAAGAGAAGTTAAGTAAAAAAGGGGTCAAAAATAATTAAATTAAAACTCAGTTGCAAACCACCCTAACAGTGGAATAAAAAAACACACCCTGGAAGTAAGTAACATGAAAAAGGAAAAAAAGTGTTCAATAAATAAAAATGAAAAAAAATGCTGGACATATATAAATAAAAATAAAAAACCTCGGTCTGAAAAATTAAAAAGGAAAAACGAATGGAGAAAAAATAAAAAGGAAAAAAAAAGTAATACTGACAGTAAAACAGAAAAAAAAAAAGGAAGCAACAAAAAAGGAAAAAAACCCGTAGAGAATGCAATTAACTATGAAAAAGGGAAAAAGGTCATATATACAAGTAAAAATAAGGAAGCTATGCATGGTGGGGAGGATAGCACCATAGCACCGTCTTATGTTCTTCATAAATATCATCTCATGCCTCAAAACTGTATTTTCTAAGGAAACACAACAAATAGACTGCAAAAAAGAAAGAAAGTTAAGAAAAAAAGGTCGGAGAGATGCATGTTAACTATGAAAATGGAGGGAAAAAACCGGCCATACAATAAACACATTTGTATTCGTCTTGTGTTCTTCATAAATAATATTTCATCTGAGGCCTCACAACTGTCTCTGCTAAGGCAACACAGCCTTTCCACAGCAGCTCTATTTACATGAAGGTGTTCCTACTCCATGAATCAAGTGCCGCTCAACGCCTTTTAGTTTCAGATTAAATAAAATAAAAGTAGCGATAGTGCTGTAGCGTGAAATTAAGGCGGCCCGTATTGAGATGGCGGTGTTCACAGATCCTGAAGAGAAGCCAGTCATAAACATTAAGAAAACACAACATCCTCTAACCAACCCCTCGCTCCCTCCCTCCACACAACTACTGCTGCACCATCCAGGCATTCCTAAGCATAGTGACTGGCTACTCACCTATTTCACATTCCTAGTATTTCCTACCTACTACTAAGAGGTTAATGAGCTACAGTCAATAACACTATAGTCGCCACTGCACTAATGTCGCCAGGCGCCATACATTACGAATTCTAGCATCACTACAGATTTGTATGTGCCACTAAGAAAGCATGCACAGTAGTTTATATTATGTACCCGTCTTCAGTGGCATATACAAATCAGTAGTGATGCTAGAATTCGTAATATATGACACCTGGCGACATTAGTGCAGTGGCGACTATAGTGTTATTGACGGGTACGTATTTCGCGTACTCTCGAAAACGGGTTAATCACGAAAAAGTATACAGCAAATACTCGATTACATGTTCAACAAATGCATTTTCTGTGTCATAAGGAAAGAAGAGTTCAATCATTTATAAAAACAACTAGAAAATAGTACGAAATATTAATTGGATATCATCGTTTCTCTTTGGAAGTAATCTATTATGTTGTCATTAATGCTGAATTGCCTATAAGGTAATTACGTGTATAGGTACATAAATCTGGGATGGTATTCATATATTTCAAGGATTAGGTTAAGTTTCAATCGTTGTGAAGCGAGCTGATCAAATGAAAATACGAGTATGAGTGAGTTAGAACAGCAAACTAAACAGCAATAAAAACATTTGCATAATTACTAGAAGAAAAAAAAGAGGGATACTTTCTGTCATTATTAAAAGTAGTGAAAAAAAATGTTCCAAATAGAACTTAAAAAATATGCATACAAAACGGGAAAAAAACTGTCGCAAAACGGTTGAACAAAGTCTGTACGTCAAATCATACACCATGCACTGAAGGATGAAACACAAATAAATACATAAACAAATACTGAAAAAACACACGCGAACGAATAAAAAAGAAATGAACGAATAGAGACGTGCATAAAATATAACCACCGTATCGTTACATGTATTCAGAAATATGCTGACAGATTTGTACCGTGGGAAACAGAGGTTGCTGTTCAATGTGGCGACAGTTTGTTATGCACACGGGAGGGGAAAACGCAGCAATGAATTTATGACAGCAGCTTCATTCTATTTCCAGTTTATATATTTTCTCTCTCTCTCTCTCTCTCTCTCTCTCTCTCTCTCTCTCTCTCTCTCTCTCTCTCTCTCTCTCTCTCTCTCTCTCCTCTTTTCGATCACTCTCTCTCTAAAAAAATGTCACTTATATCTCTCACTGACACATACACACACAATCTCTCTCTCTCTCTCTCTCTCTCTCTCTCTCTCTCTCTCTCTCTCTCTCTCTCTCTCTCTCTCTCTCTCTCTCTCTCTCTCTCATTTGCCACTCACCTATGTACTCTCTGACACATCATCTCATGTTTCTATCTCCTTCTCTCCCTCCCTCCCTCCCTCCCTCCCTCTCTTCTTCTCTCCCTCCTCCTTCTCCTCTTTCTCCCTCCCTCTTCTCCTCTCCTTTCTCTCCCTCCTCTCTTCTCTCTTCCCAAACATTCCTCTTCTTCACCCCTACCGCTTCTTCTCTCCTCTCCCTCCCTCCCTCTTCTCCTCTCCTTTTTCTCCCTCCTCTCTTCCCCCTTCCCAAACACTTCCCCTTCTTCCCCCTCGCCATTACGCCAGACTCCCATTCCTAAAGATCAGTTTCGACATTCTTTCAGACTTAAAAACTTTCCTATGCTCCTTAATGACTTCCTCTCCTCTTTAACCCTACCAGTTGTCTCTTCTTCGTTTCCTCCCAACCCCCCCCTTTACTCTAATCTCTCTCTCTCTCTCTCTCTCTCTCTCTCTCTCTCTCTCCTCTCTCTCTCTCTCTCTCGCTCCTCTCTCTCTCTCTCTCTCCTCTCTCTCTCTCTCTCTCTCTCTCTCTCTCTCGCTCGTCCTCTCTCCTCTCTCTCTCTCTCTCTCTCTCTCCTCTGACAGGCACACAAGTCTTACAATAATTAACACACACACTACA
>JACEEZ010023159.1:1478642-1486142 GCA_016584305.1 Chionoecetes opilio
AAAAAATTTTTTTTTTAAAAATTTTTTTTTAAAATTTTTAAAAATTTTTAACCAAAAATTTTTTTTAAATTTTTTTCCCCCCCAAATTTAAAAAAGGGAAAAAAAGGGGGGGCCCCCCCCCCCCCCCCAAAAACCCCCAAAAATTGGGGGAAAAAAATTTTTTTCCCCCCCCCCCGATTTTTAAAAACCCCCGGGCCCCCCCCCCAGGCCCCCCCGGGCAACCCCTTCCCCCGGGAAATGGAAAACTTTTTTTGGGTTTTTCCCCAAAAAATTTTTCCCCCCAAAAAAAAATTTTTAAAAAAAACCCCCCTTTTCCCAAAAAACCCCCCCCCCCCAAAAAAAAAAACCCCCCCAAAAAAAAAAATTTTCCCCCAAAAAAAAAAAAAAAAGGGGGGTTTTTTTTTTTTTCCCCCCCCCCCCCCCCTTTAAATTTTAAAAGCCAATTTTCCCCCTTGGAAAAAAAAGGGGGGAAAAAAAAAAAATGGGGGAAAAAAAAAAAAAAACCCCCCCCCCCGGGGGGGGGGGAAAAAAAAAAAGGGGTTTTTTGGTTTTTTAAAAAGGGATTTTTTTAAAAAAAAATTTTTTTTTTTTTTGGGTTTTTTTTTTTAAACCCCCCCCGGGGGGGGGGAAAATTTTTTTTTTGGGTTTTTTTTTTTTTTTTTCCTTGCGTCAACCGTGGTGGTTAAGGGGAGGTGGTGATGGTGGTGGTGAGGGGAGGAGAGAAAGGGCGTGTGTCTAGCGGAGGAGTCAGAGTCAGGCCACTGGCAACTCCCTGTGTGCCACTTCCCCTCGTTCTTGTGCCACGCCGCCGTTACCACTGCCACTCTCTATGGGAATCCTTTTAACTCTTCTCTTTTGTCTGATATTCCATTAAAAATCTATCTAAAACAATTTTCAGGGTGTTTTTTTGTTTACTATAAAGTTTTAGTAATATGATTGGACTGGTTTACTGTACCTTATTACTTCTTGTTAAGTTTATTTCTCGGGATACGGTGGTAACACTGCAAGGGAGGAAGGGGGAAGGTAAGGCGCCTGGCGGCACCGCTTGGTAGCCAGTCAACCACCAACGTAGAGTGAGGATATACGTTCGTCCCGCGGCCCTCCCGTCGACTGGTCTGGTACCCCGCCTTTAGTGCCTCACCCACGCCCCCGCACACCCACGGTCACCCACAGTCACCCACTCACCCACACGCAGGACTGATTTCATGCTCATTACTTTCATTCATAGGTTGTTCCTCATACACCCAAATTTCCTTCACAAATCAAACATTTTTCGTCGCATACCCACACTTGCATCCACTCATACACACACACACACACACACACACACACACACACACACACACACACACACACACACACACACACACACACACACATACATACCCACTTACATCAACAAGAAGCTAGTTTTTGTTTTTTTCACACGCACATCCGTATTTTCCCACGCCTCTTAGGATATTCCTCCGACACGCCTAAGCTCGCCTAAGGTCGCTTATGAGAAGAGACAGAGAGAGAGAGAGAGAGAGAGAGAGAGAGAGAGAGAGAGAGAGAGAGAGAGAGAGAGGCGCCATTAATCACCAATAAGAAAGAAGGAGAGTGGGAAAGATCGCTCAGGGGAAAAAAATGTAAGACGATATAATTAAGCTGAGATTAATGGTGCAGGAAAAGTCATGGAGCTTATCAATTTAATGAGATAAGTTAAGAAATTTTCAAGGGTCATCTATAGTTGGCTTCCGCGACGCTGCTTGTTAAGTGCGGGAGAGTGAACTGTGTGTGTGTGTGTGTGTGTGTGTGTGTGGTGTGTGTATTCATCTAGTTGTTCATCTAGTTGTATTTTACAGGGCCTAAAAAACGCTCGTATGGCCCCGTCTCCATATCAACATGTTTTATCATTCATCCTTAGTGCTTAGTTTTGGCCGAAGCCACCACCCCGGAGAGCAGGTCACAAACCCCGGCTAACACCCGTTACCCATTAACTGCTGGGTGGACAGGGGCTCGGGTTTAAAGGAAACAGCCCATCTGCTTCCACTCCGCCCGGGGATCGAACCCGGGACTTCTCGGTTGTGAACCGAGCGTGCTTCCCCTACACTACGGAGTACCCGCACACACACCACACACACACACACAACACCAGTGTGTGTGTGTGTGTGTGTGTGTGTGGCAAAAAATTGAGTAGCTACATGACGCAATTCTCAAGTAATTAATACAATGAAAGGAAGTACGCAGTGATTGTTCGAGTAACCAATGGTGACTGACTTGGTGATGGTGACAACTTGACTTGGTGAATGGAATGACTTGGTGACTGGAATGACTTGGTGACTGGAAAGAACTTGGTGACTGGAATGACTTGGTGACTGGAATGACTTGGTGACTGGAATGACTTGGTGACTGGAATGACTTGGTGATGGTGACAACTTGACTTGGTGACTGGGATAACTTGGTGACTGGAATGACTTGGTGACTGGAATGACTTGGTGACTGGAATGACTTGGTGACTGGAATGACTTGGTGACTGGAATGACTTGGTGATGGTGACAACTTGACTTGGTGACTGGGATAACTTGGTGACTGGAATGACTTGGTGACTGGAATGATTTGGTGACAGTGAAGCCTTTTAATCATGAATATTTGTCAGTGATATCGTGACGTGATCCCAAACATTGATACACGATTAATGAAACAGCGCTATGCCATGTTGCATTTTAATATTACTAAATAAACGCTTGGTAATTTCCATACTATTAGTTTGAGGGGGAAAGGGATGGATATTTGGTCTATCAATACAGACTATTTTTTAATCTATAGGCAATACGCTACATAGAAACAAGAAAATACATCGATTGGTCAAAAGGTAGAAAAGAGTCATTTATTTGGACTCGACTAAAAAAATGATATAATAATAATAATAAACAAAATAAAAATAAAAATTAAAAAGGTTCAGTAGTGGACAATGAAAGTCGGTTGTCAGCTCATTCCGTAACATTAATTCGTAGATCAGAGATAACAGACACACACACATACACACACACAGTCATACACACATACACACACACACACACACACACACACACACACACACACACACAACAACACACACCCCACAAACCACCCACACACACATAGGAAAGACTGGATAAATGTTGATACGGAAACGGGACCACACGAGTTTATCTCAGGCCTTGTAAAACACAGCTATTACAGGTAAATACAACTAGGTAAATACACACACACACACACACACACACACACACACACACAACACACACACACACACACACACACACACACACACACACACACACACACACACACACCGTCGTCAGTCAGCATATAATGGACACAATCGCTTAGTGGCCGGACCATTTCCTTTGAGGTTGGTTGGAGGTTCTCGTGATAGCAATAGTGACTGGAATAATGACAACACAATGAAAGACATCCAGCCGTTTGTTGTGTGTGGTGGTGTGTTTGTGTGTGGGTGTGTGTGTGTGTGTGTGTGGTGTGTGTGCTGTGTGTGTGTGTGTGTGTGTATTTATCTACCGTAGTTAACAGTAACAAGTCGCACCTGCAGTGATGTAGCCCAGGCGCCAAATATTACGAAATTACAGCATCACTACTGATGTTTTATTGCCACTGAAGATGAACACAGTAGTTTATATCATGACTACAATCTACACTGTTTCAGTGCGTTTAGTTTATGCTTGTATCTGCAAGTATAGACGGTTTCAAATTTCGCTACGCATTTTTTTCTTCGGGGCGACGACGACGCGGTACGGAAACTCAGTAAATAACCACTAGATGGGCGACTCACTTTGGTAGCCACTTTCGTAGATATTTTTGTCATTTGTTTCATTTATAGCCATACTATGACACAGCGGAAGACACAAATGGAACAGACCTCCAGAATAGCCCCTTCTAACTGTCCTGAAAAAAAAAAATTTTTCATGGAGGTAGAAATGTAAGTATTAACGCCACCCAAACGTCTGTAAACAGACAAAAAAAGTTGTTTCCTGGCGGATTAAACTGTTATCTACGGTAGTTGTATTCATCTATAGTTGGTATTTTTACAGGGCCTGAACTACACTCGTATGACCCGTAGTCTATCCATCGCTACATTTCTTAATCCTTCCTTAGTGTGGGTGTGTGTGGTGTGTGTGTGTTGGTGTGTGTGTGTGTGTGTGAGTGTGTGTCACTGTGTGACGTGTGTGTGTGTTTGGTGTGTGTGTGTGTCAGGTGTGTGTGTGTGTGTGTGTGTGCGTGTGTGTGCGTAGTTGTGGTTGTGTGTGTGTGGTGTGCTTGTGGTGGTGTGCGTGTGTGTGTGTGTGTGTGTGTGTGTGTGTGTGTGTGTGTGTGTGTGTGTGTGTGCTGTGTGTGTGTGTGTGTGTGTGCGTGGTGTGTGTGTGTTGATGGTCATTTAATATACCAACTTCCTTCTGTTTCCATCTGCAATTCAACACATTCCTCGGCCTTTCTAATACCCGAATCTATTGTAAATGCAAATTGTAACTCGTGTCCGCCACCATTACAATCTACTTAACATGTGTAATGGATTTAGTTAACGATAAACACCGATGGAGGTCTAATTGCCTATTTTTTCCACTCTTATCCTCAGTGACATTTTCTGAAACTACTCGGTAATTTCAATTTTATTTCCTGTCCAGAGCGTATTTATTATTCACTTGTCATTGATACTTTTGTACGATGTAAGTTCACAAACTGGACAGTGTTTTGTTTTTTAAGATTTATTATTTATTTAAAGGTCAACATTTTTTCAGTCTTTTATATATTTATTTCTTTAGACTTTTTTTTGTAGGGATACTAATTTTTTGACTGATTTTCTAGACATATTTTTTATTTTTTTGGTAAGGACTTTGTGGTTTTGGTTTTCAGACATTTTTTGGGGCGGTAACCTTTTTTCGAATATTTTTGGTAAGGTCAATAATTTTTTCCAGTTTTTTTTTATATATATATGACAAAAAAAAAAAAAAAGTTCCTCATGTGGTAATATCGTGATGGGGCAGATATAAACCAATCATCTATATTCACCATTCCGAAAAAAGCTCTACCACCGTACGCCATATATACAATTCTATTTCTGGTGACATATATAAAAGATTCAGAGCCGAGAGTCTGTCAAATTGGGGTGTCAGAAAATGTTAGCAACAGTGAAGGTTTTTTCTCCCAACTCTCAAAGTATCAGAACAAAATCTATTCACGTTTGTAAATTGGGGCGCAACTTTTATATCCAATGTCAGCCGTGATACATGCCGAAGAGGACTCACAGGTCACAGCAGCTCAGTATCAATTTGCCTGAGAAAAATGAGTCTGGTAACACTGCGTCATTATTGCTGAGTTGGGTCAGCCGATGATCAACGTGAAATGTTTTGGGAATTATAAAAAAAACAATCATGTATATTGGTATTCTGACAGGCATGTTCTTGACCTCAAATACGATGAATAATACAATAATCAACCAATACAAAACTCTCCATGGCAGTGTGTGTGTGTGTGTGGTGTGTGTGTGTGTGTGTGTGTGTATGTGTGTGTGTGTGTGTGTGTCTGTATGTGTGTGTGTGTGTGCGTGTGCGTGTGTGTGTGTGTGTGTGTGTGTGTGTGTGTGTGTGTGTGTGTGTGTGTGTGTGTGTGTGTGTGTGTGTGTGTGTGTGGTAACTAAATCTAAACCACGAGAAACAAAATTATAATAAATGCAACAATGACATAAAACAACAACAACAACAGTTAACGAGATTACGACTCAATTCCTCTAGCAACATGATTTGATTAACCGTCGCAGCCAAAAGCTCTTGATCTGTACTAAATGTTCACTCCTGATTCCAACAAACTAACCAAAAAGACGGCAAATTCGAAGTGAAATTCAGAGGCAAGTATCGCCCGAGAGTCGCTGTGGATCACCAGAATGATAAAGGAACAGGCGACTACGAACTCTGAATAACGATGTTCTTTCCTCTATAAGGTGCTGCTTGGGGGCTTCTTTATTTCAATGCATATTTCTCTCTCTTTCTAACTCTCTCTCTCTCTCTCTCTCTCTCTCTCTCTCTCTCTCTCTCTCTCTCTCTCTCTCTTTTCTCCTCTCTCTCGCTCTCTCTCTCACACACACAAACTCTCTTTCTCACATACAGTAGTATACACCTCGTTTCCCTTCTGTACTTCTCTCTCTCGTCTCTCTCTCTCTCTCCTCTCCTCTCTCTCTCGCTCTCTCTCTTCTCTCTCTCTCTCTCTCTCTTCTCTCTCTCTCTCTCTCTCTCCCTCTCTTCCCTCCCTCTCACTGGGTCAACTGTGAACCAATTTCCGATATTTGGGCAGCGTATCAACAGGCGAAATACTTGCACAAGAAAGATGCCGGTCAAACACTCTAATCTTTTTTCTCTGTCGGTTTTTCGCACTTTCTTCATTTTCTATCTTTCTTTTATTACCATATAATATTTTTTTGATACATATATTTTCCATTTGCATTTACTCTGGTTTTCCTTGTATGTCTGTATTGTCCGTGTACGTCCATCATATCTTAGAAAATTTGCATCTACTATGATTTACTTTTTGTCCAAAATTAGTTTTTTTCGAACAAAGTCCATGTTTTTTTTTATTTTGTTTTTTGAATGATTGTCTTTTGAATGATTGTCTTTTTCATTTTTTTTTTTTTTTTTTTTTTTTTTTTTGATAGCATGAGTTCTTTTTATTGATTAGTATTCTTTATGACCGGTTTTTTTGTTTCATGGTGATTTGTCAGTAATGTTGTTAATGACAGTAACTTTTGCATAATTATGACGATTCTGCCTTGGTCTTCTGTTCTGCTTTCATGCGAGACCAAAGTGTTGTTGTATCCATGCAAATAATCTTGACTACTTCATTTACATTTTTTTCGATTGATGCTACAGTTGAGTACTATTTGCACGACTTCATTCTTATTCTTATTTAAATTTATTCTTTGTCCTATCTCGCTCCTATTTTGTTTCTTCTGATATTTTTTCGACTCTGATTTTTCTTGATTGATGAGTCTTGGCACAAAAACGAAGAACTCAAATCACTAGAAAAAAAATTAGAAAAATGTAACTAAAAAACAAACAAAAAAACAAAAAAAAAACTTAACCTGAACTTAACTAAAAAAAAACTAAAAAAACAACACTATAGAAAAAAAAAATAATAAAAATGTCTTCTTCCACTTACGTTAATAACTGTTTCTTAATTTATTTCTGCTTCTTTATCTTTTTCGTTATCTATATTGGCTAATTATGTTTTGCGAAGGCCAAGCCGATACACAATATTAGCTAGCGGTCCAATATTTCCCCGATACAGAGGAGGAGGAGGAGGAGGAGGAAGAGGAGGAGGAGGAGGAGGAGGAGGAGGAGGAGGAGGAAAAAGAGGAGGAGGAGGAGGAGGAGGAGGAAGGAGACGTAGGCGAAAGCGAATAAACAACATAAAATAGTCACAGGAAATTAAATGTAGATAGGCAAGAAGAAAAAAAGAAAAGAAGGATTAGGG
>JACEEZ010023159.1:1491142-1503846 GCA_016584305.1 Chionoecetes opilio
TGTTTCACTTGACAGGATCCTATCGCCATAGGCCCTTATCGTCTCCAGTGTTCCTGTGGTGCGGACAGCCTCGAGGAAAGAAGATCACGAATGGGAGGCGGCCACGTGGTCGAAGACGGAGGTCCAAAAGGACCGCTGCCCTCTGGTCCAGGAATCCCCGAGCACAGATGTCCACGCGAGCCTCAGGGGCGGTTATTGCTGTCCTTGTAACCGCAGGCGTTCCCCATCTAGAGGCAGAAGGGTTGGCTCGGTGGAGACGTCGTGGCACACCTCCCTGAGCATGCTGGCTGTCAGGTCCCTCACCTCGTCGTGCCATGATACAACGATTCCCCCCTTTTTGCACGTCATGGGGGGGGGGTTGTGGTCTTACGTTGTTGGGGGATCCACACAACACAGGTGTAGGGGAGTCCTCCACTGGCCAGCCGCACCTCGAGCAACGGCATCGAGAAATTCTTGTTTGTTGAGGTTGAAGCCTTTGCTCTGATGGTGGATGTTAGACAGATTGGGACGCTCCCGTATCACTGTGCGATAGTGGATTTTTTCTCACGGTTGTTCTGGCAGGCCAGGATGGTCGAAAGGGGTTTCAAGATGGCTTCTGCCCTTGCTGCTGTCTGGAGAAAATCGTTTCTTTTGCTCAGCGATATCACACTTTTGGTCGTTTCAACTTGTGGTTCATGAGCGAGATCATATCCGTGAGGACTGGTAGGTTGATGGAGTGGAGGTTTCTCACCACCTCAGCCCACTTCTCAGGAGAAGTGATTCACCATCCGACCTAGTCTTGGAGGGAGTTCGAGCAACGCCCTCGCGTCATTCCACAGACGGGGATCTCAGTAACGTGGATGAAGGTGTCTTTATAGATTCCTACAGCGGTTGAGGAGAGGGATGATGTCCGGGAGGTGCGCAGTTGACGAAGTTCCACCGATGTTGCAGGCCATGAGTGTATGCCGCGTAGGTGCGTGAGGCTCGGTCTTGGCCATGGCTGACGGACATCGACCTCGTGCACCCACTCAGACACTTTCCTCGACGTACGCCTTATATACTCCTCTGTTCCAATGACAGCACCAAGTGCGCTGTCCTTCCTTCGTTACACAACTCCACTGCCACTGAAGATGTTACAGCCCGTCAAGGGCTCTGGCTTGACGATGAGGGAAGGATTTAAGGCGTGGGTGTGTATACTATGTAGGGCCATTGCGCCTGTATACACCCCCACCAGGGCTTAGGTCCTGTAATTTGACCGGCCCCTCCTGACAGGTCGTCAGCACTATGCCACCTGCTTCACCTTGGTTTTCAAACGCAATCAAGTCTTGAAGGACTGACTGCAAGGGCGTACATCGCCATGGCACGGGTCCACCTGAGCGTTGTTCCCCCTTGACCTAACACCCTAGCCTATTGCTACCATCCTCATTTACATATAAATTAGAGGGTTCCACTATAAGTGTTACGGCGGATGTAGCCAGGGAAGGACACTGTGATTTTTATATATGAAGCATTGTTTTTCTGTTGATGGAGTTAACGCTTTCTGCGTCACGATTTTAATTATGAAGCATTGTGTTTTTCTGTTGATGAGTTAAACGCGTAATTGCAGCTCAGCACATAACAACTATACATCTACTATAACTAATTCACTAACTGTACTTAACTCAACTCACTACCATAAGCTACTACTTCTTCGATTTTTAGTTTATTTCTACACTCCTTTATTCCATGCTTACTCTCCTAGAATATTGGTAGTAAAATTTTATTCCGGCTTTTTTCTCTTCATTTCGTATTTCAGTTCAGGTTTTCATAGTTATCGAGTCTTTTTCTATAATTTTTTTTACTCTGCTGTTACTTTTTATCACTTCTATTCATATATATACTTCATTGTTGTTAGTGAATAATCACCTCTCACTCTCTCTCTCATCTCTCTCTCCTCTCTCTCTCTCTCTTCTCTCTCTCTCTCTCTCTCTCTCTCTCTCTCTCTCTTTCTCACAAAAAAAGCCATCAAGAGCATTTATATGACAGCCAGCCGCACATTTACACGCGACGGGCGGATCAGATTTTCTTTTTTCAGGGTGACATATAACTGCGGTAAAAGCATAAATGGATTCAGGATATAAAAAAACTTCTAAAAGCTGCACTCACACCCACCTGCCTCGCCCCAAGGTTACGGAATATTCTCTACTCTATTTCCTCGCTCTTAAAACACCATTCCTTGAAATATTCCATGCTGAGAAAACGAAGCGAGGAGGGAAATTTTTCAGTCTCTCGTTACTGAAAAAAAACGAAAAATAAAGCTGCACGCAAAACGAAAAATAAAGTTGCACGCAAAACGAAAAATAAAGTTGCACGCAAAACGAAAAATAAAGTTGCACGCAAAACGAAAAATAAAGTTGCACGCAAAACGAAAAATAAAGTTGCACGCAAAACGAAAAATAAAGTTGCACGCAAAACGAAAAATAAAGTTGCCGCAAACGAAAAAATAAAGTTGCCCCCAAAAAGAAAAAAAAAGTTGCACGCAAAAAAGAAAAATAAATTGCCCCATGTGGAAAAAAAAGGGAAAATTTTTTTTGATTTTTTAACTAAGTCAATTGTAGAAAACATTTGAATAAAAAAGATTTAATTTCTCAGATCATTAATTACTGCGAAAGACTAAAACGCAAGAAAAAAAAATAGATAAAACAACGATTTTTGTTTTTGACTAAACCACATAAGAAAGAATAACAATTTTTTTATATTATTATTCACTTTATTTATAAGAGACATATTATGTTTAAGGATGATCTGAACCCTTAACTCCTTCACGCCCAGATCTTTCCTTTGCTATATAAAATCGTCTGTTGTTAGCTATAAAATTACGAAAAGTAACTTAATAAACCAAATGAACTAGTGGACAAGGATACTAAACAGGTCACATCTATAAAATATTACTTATAGTTACTAAAAATCGTCTAATGGTAACCCAAAAATTTCAATGGAATTACGTCTGGGGTCAAAGGGTTAAGTTGAAAGTGCAAAAAAAAAGAAAAAAAAAGAAAAAAAAATGCATCATGGTTAGCTACACTTTTTCAATTTTCAACCACTATTAAAATTTTCGCTTTTTTCTCTCTCTCTCTCTCTTATTTCTTTCCTCTTTCCTTTTAGCGCGTCTCTTTCTATTTGACTCTAAGCCCAAATTTCCTTTTTTCCACTGCAGTATTTTTCTCGGTTCCCAGAAATGCGCTGTCTGTTCCTCTTCGTTACATTTTTTACGAAATTTTGAGCTCCGCGTTGCTCTTATCAACTTTTCTGATGCGCTCTAGATATTCATAATGTTCTTCTCCTTTCAATGCCTTAATTAATGAGCTTATTAACGTAGAGAGAGAGAGAGAGAGAGAGAGAGAGAGAGAAGAGAGAAGGAGAGAAGAGAGGAGAGAGGAGAAGAGGAAGAGAGAGAGAGAGAGAGTAACTGATCAGACTTTAGAGTATTAACACCCACTAATCTGATTGAAGGGAGGGAAGTAGGAGGGATACAAAGGGAGGAGGAAAGGAAACAGAGATAGGATGAGAGAGAGAGAGAGAGAGAGAGAACCACGGCAAAATCCGCAAAAAACACTTTAAAACTGATTGTGCCGTCAAGTAAAGAGGAGGAGGAATGCGCTCCCACGCAGCGGCCGCTTGTCTGGCCCAGGCGACGCGCGCTGGGCCGTTCGGTGGTGCGGTGTTGTCTTGGGAAGTGTTGCCCGAGACAGGACGCGTCTTATGGCGGGACTTGGGCTTTGGTATTGCAGGGAGTTCTTCAGGCGCAGTGACCTCGGGGGGGGGTCTTCGGGGGGGAGGGGGGGCATGCAGCTTGGCATAGAATTTCCCCCCGTGGCCCGGCCAAGGGCCTGGAGGCGTGGGCTGCAGGATGGGCCCCGCGGGTTTGGGCAACCCTGGCCCTGCCCGGGCCCTCTGTTCCCCCGGGGCCCCCGCCGGCCTGCCGTGCGCAGTGCCCCGGCGGTAAAGCGTGCACGGCCGTCACGCCCCCGGTAACCCCTGGGCTTCCCCTTTTTACCCTTTCTCCACCTCCTCGCTCCACCTCTTGTGTGCCCCAGGATCCTCGGCTAGGCTCCCCCACCCTGGCTCCTTCTCGCTGGGGGTTGGGAACGTGGCAAGGACCCTCTTCGGGGGGCTAGCTCCTCCGCCCGGGGTCTGGCCCCGGGGCCCCCCTGCATCAACCCCGCAAACGCCCCACCCACCCACGCCCGCCCCTTTCCTTCCCCCCCACCCGTTTCGCCTCGGAATCACCCGAATCTTTCCCTGAGCCAGGAAACGGAGGAGTTTTGAACCCGGGGCCCCGGGGGCCCGGAGAGGGTCACTTTCTTTTTCCCGGGGCGTCATTTTATTTGCGAGCGGCCCCCACAACAACAAACCAAAAACCAAAAACCCACCCCACCCCAACCACCCCACAAAATTTTTCCCCCAAAAACACTCTCTTTTCCTTTCAATTTTTTTTGCTTTTTTCTCCCTTCGGAACAAGGCGGGAGAAAAAGAAGAGGGGAAAAAGGGGAAAAAAAGGAAAATTTCCTTGTTCCTTTTCATTGGTTTATTTTTTTCCCCCCCAAAAAAAAGGTCCCGAAGAGGGAATATCCACCTTTTCCCCAACCCCCTCATCTAATCTTTTCCTTTTCCCCTTTTTTTCCTCTTGCCCCCCAAAACCTTTTTTTCCCTTTCCTCCCCCCCCTTTTCCTTTGACCCTTTTTTCCTTTTTTTTTTTTCCCCCCCACCCTTTTCCCCCCCCACCCCGTTTCTTTCCTTTTCTTTTTTCTTCTTCATTTTTCCCTTTCTTTTTCTAAAAAAACATCCATCCGCCCTTTTAAAAACCTCCCCTTCCGCTTTTTCCGCCCTTTTCCGCGAAATAACCCTTTCTATTTCTGTCTTAATCCCTTTTCTTATTTCCCCGTCCCCATCATTCCTCCTCTCTCTCTCTTCCTCTCTCTCCATCCCCCTCACCTCTCTCCCTCTTTCCCCCTCTCTCGCTCTTCTCTCTCTCTCCCTCTCCTCTCCTCTCTCTCTCTCGTAAAAAAACCAATCAAAAGGAGATCAAAATGTGTAAAAAAAGATCTCGCCAGCTTAGCATTGCTTTTCCCTGCTGTATAGTTTGCGTTTTTCCTGTGTATTTCCAAGGATTCGCGGAGAGGGCGTTAAAAACCGACACGCAAGGGTACCCTCAAAAAATTACAAAAGGGAGAGAGAGAGAGAGGGGAAGGGGAAAAGGGAGAGAAGGAGAGAGAGGAGAGAGAGGAGAGAAGAAGAGAGAGAAGAGAGAGGAAGAAGATACTTTGAATTTATTTGCTTGGTGTAAAACAATAGTGTTCTTATAATCACATACGTCGTATAACCCCCACGGTCCATTACCGAAGCTCTTTTAGGGGACTTCATGCTAGAAAATTTTCCCTTGTCCTCGTGGACTAAAGTGGACTATTATAATTATACATTGCCCAACCCCCTAAAAATTTTAAAGAAAGAAAAGAGATAAATCCCCTGTAATAAAAATAAAAAATAATAATAATAATAATAATAATAAAATAAAAAAAATAAAAAAAAAAAGCAAAAAATTAATGAAGAAAAAAAAAAAGGGAGAGAAAAAGAGAAAAAAGAGAGAGAGAGAGAGCAAAAAAAACATTTTTAATTTTGGGATTCAAAACAAAGGTACACAAAAAAACTTTCTTGAACAACTCGGGGCGAGACAAAAAAGGAGGAAACGAATAGGGAAAAGAAAGATTCTCCTTGATTTAAGAAGGATAGGAGAAGAGGAGGAGGAGGAGGGAGGGGAGGAGGGGGGTGTGGGAGAAGAGGGGATGAGGGGGAGAGGAGGAGGAGGAGGAAAGGGGGAGAAGGAGGAGGAAAAGGATGGAAAGGAGGGGGAAGGGAATGCCGGGGAGAATGAAGAATAAGGAGAGAGAGAAATGTCGGACAAGGACAATGACACGAGGAATAGGAGGGGGGAAAAACCACCAAAAAGGAGGAGGAAGAAAAAGGAGGGAGGAGAGGAGGTGGAGGAAGAGGGGAAAGAAGCCTAAAATAGAAGGAGGGAAAAAGGGGAGGGAGGAGGGAAATGAATCTTTTGTGTATCAACAGAAAAATAATTTTTCCGGGTTTTCCTCCCAGAAAACCTTAACCTTTACTAACACCGCCCCTCAACCCCACACACACACACCACACACACACACACACCCCCCCAAACCCCCCACACACCCACACACAACCCCCACACACAAATACCACACACACACACACCACAACATACCCCACCACCCCACCCACAATACCACACACACACCCCCCACTCACATCCCCATCACATACATCACATCCCCCCCTCACCACCCACCCCCAACCACCCCACAACACCCCCCCAAACCACACACCACACACACACACTCACACCCCACACACACAACCACACACACATTATTAAACAAAGGTAAAAACAAAGAGATAATGCAGAAAAAACTGACCTCAATTAAAAGATCAAATTTAGAAGTCACGAAAACAACTTTCGCTACCTAGAAAAAAAAATATGAACGTTCCTTTATTACTACAAAATGTAACACCAACCACACACACACAAACCCACACACAACACCACACACACACACACACCACACACACACACACCATCTACGAAACTAAAAAAATACAAAATAAAAAGGGTATCCTTACTCGCTACAAAACTAACGAGCAAATAAAAAACCTTACTGAATATATAACACAAAAATATCCCAGAACCCCCTTAACACACACACCACACACCCCACCACACACACAACACACACACACACAGGGTACTCCGTAGTGAAGCGGTTAGCACGTTTGGGCTCACAACCAAAAAGTCCCGGGTTCGACCCCCGGGCGGAGCGAGACAGACGGGCGGTCTTCTTAAAACCCAAGCCCCCCTTTTCCCCCCGCAGTGAATGGTTTCCGGGTGTTACCGGGGTTTTTTTGACCCCCTCCTGGGTGGTAGCTTCGGCCATCACTAAGCCTGAGGATGAAAGATAAAAAAAAATTGATATGGGACGGGCCATAAGCATTGCCCAGGGCCCCGTAAATACCTGATAACACACACACACACACACACACCTAACACGAATAGGTCCATGGTGGGATGTTGTTATGGCGAAGGAAAATTTATGGATAAAAGATAAGCCCTAACTTTCCTATGAGTCACCGCTCACGTACCACCACACCACACATACACACACACACACAACAACACCACACCACCAACACACACACACAACCCCTCCCCTCCCCTCCCACGCTCATGCTAAGGGGAGGTAGGGTGAGGTCTGGCTAGCGTGTTGCAGCCTTGTTGAAACATGAACTAGGTTACAAAATAGGGAAAAAAAGAAAAAAATGGAAAAAAAAGGAACTAGGGGAAATATCTTATGAGGTAAAAAATTTTAAAATGTTGTCTTTAACCCCCCAAAACCCCACACACACCCCACACCACACACACACCACACCCCACACACACACCACACACACACCACACCACACACACACAACCCAGATACCACACACACACACACACTACAATACTCACAAAATGTTTAAGACAAATTTTAAATTTTTTCTCTTTTAAAAATGTCTTTTCTTCTTTTGAAAGTTTGTAAAGCATTTATTTTTACACACACCTACACATACACAACACACACACACAGATACACACACACACACACACACATACACACACCTACACACACACATACACATACCAGATCACACACATCCAACACACCACCAGATACCACACAACACCAAAAACACACACAGATACAACACACACACACACAACACAACACACACGAACACACACACACACACGCTCACACACACACACACACGGGCACACATACACAACACAAAATGTTACAGACAAGTCCAATTTATTTTCTCTTGATTGAAAAATGTCTTTGCTCCATTTTTAAATATATATAAACGGTAATTTCTTTTTTTTCGAAGAGCGATTGTAATTCCATCCATCCTGCTTCTTCAAACGTTTATGACAAGTAATATATCTTTTCTCTGTATTTAAAAATGTCTGCTTCTTTTTAAGTAACTATACTGTACATATATTTAAGTATATATTAAGTATCCTTCAGTCTTCCTCCTCTTCCTATACTGTTATATCCTTATTCATGGGGTTCCTAGATAGCATATAGAGTTCCCTTTCGCTTATGGGACAAATCTATGTATACCAGACAAGAAATTTTCCCTCGTTCTCAAAGGTGGATTCTGATAGCTTTCACGATCCTTATAACACTTATAGCGACTGTTTATATTTCTCTGGGGTGATTTAGGAGTCCTAGGATATCTCTGCGTCTCATAAGTAAGGCATTAAGACACTAATATATGGAAAAAGTGTGATTGCGGGAGTGAGTGAGGCAAGGGAGCGAGGGTGGTGAGGTAAAAATATAGTGCTTACGTGAATGGAAGGAAGGAAGGAAGGAAGGAAGGAGGGAAGGATATTATTAGTGTGTGTGTGTGTGTGTGTGTGTGTGTGTGTGTGTGTGTGTGTGTGTGTGTGTGTGTGTGTGTGTGTGTTGTGTGTGAGAAGGGGAGAGAGACTTGACTGCGTGTGGTTCAAGGTTCATAATTATACTTGACAGTTTTTTTATTTGTGGTAAGTTTTTGCCTTAACCATGGGGAAAAAAAGAATGAAATATATGCGTGACAGTAGTGATGATAAGTGCTTAGAAGAAAAAGAAGGAAGGGAAGGAAGGTAAGAAAAAGGGGGAAGAAAGGAAAGGAAAAAGGAGGGAAAGGGAAAAAAGGAAGAAAGGAAAGGAAAGGAAAGGGAAGGGGGGAGAGAAGGGAAAGGGGGGAAAAAAGGGAAAGGGAAAGGGAAGGGAAGAAGGAAGGAAGGAAGGGAAAGGGAAAAAAAAAAGAAGGCGAAGGAAGGGAGAAGGAAAAAAGGAAGGAGGAAGGAAGGCAGGAGGAGGGAAAAGGGGGGAAGGGAAGGGGAACGAAGGGAAGGGAAAGGGAAAGGAAAGGAAGGAAGGCAGGAAGGAATGAAGGAAAGGGAAAGGGGGAGAGAAGGAAGAAAGAAGGCGGAAGGAGGGAAGGAAAGGAAAAAAGAAGGGGTGTGCCCCAAAATTTCGATTCACTTACATCAACTTCCTTCACACAATCTTTCGTCTCTTTTTATAAACCTCAAGATATCTATTTCAATTTCTTTCTCTCTTTTACTGTCTTCCTTCAACCCTTTTTATTCGCTTCCTATTCTTCTTTCTGTTTAAATGACTCCTTAGCTCCTTCATTTTTCATTTTTAACTTTTCATTTTTTAAAAATTTCAACTACCAAAACCATTAACATTTAGCCCTGATTATTCTTTTTCTTTTAAAAAAAAAAAACTCTTTTTTTTTTTGTCTTTCCCCCCCCTCTTTCGCTTTCCTTTCCCTTTTTTCACCTTAACATTGTATCGCTAATCATTTCACTAATCCCTTTTTCCTCTACTTATCGATCAATTCCTATATCTTATTCTATCTATCTATCTCTACTTTATTTCTTATTCACCTATACCTACTTTACCTACTACTTTACCTATCTACTTATACGTATCATGCTTTATCATCTCTCTTTCCTTTTCCTCATCCTCCTTTTATCCTGTGTCCTCTGTTGCTACACCTCTTTTTTCCGTATACTTAAGTGCACCTTCGTTCCTCCTCCACCCACTTCCCATGTTCTTTTTACTGTAATTTCCACTATAATCACACTTATCATTTTCTTAATTAGGTTGTCTTACTTTACCTCATTATTTTCTCATCTTCCTCTTTCCTTTCCTCTTTCCTCTTTGCATGATAAAATGCGTAAGGATGGAAGCAAGGAATGAAGGTAGGAATACATGAATGAATGAAGGAAGGAAGAAGGAAGGAAGGAAGAAATAAAGGTAGGAATAAATGAATGAATGAATGAATGAATGAATGAATGAATGAATGAATGAAGGAAGGAAGGAAGGAACGTACGAAGGAAGGAAGGAAGGACGGAAGGAAGGAAGGAAGGACGGAAGGAACGAAGGAAGGAAGGAAGGAAGGAAGGAAGGAAGGAAGGAAGGAAGGAAGGAACGTACGAAGGAAAGAAGGTAGGAAGGAAGGAACGAAGGAAGGAAGGAAGGAAGGAACGAAGGAAGGAAGGAAGGAAGAACGAAGGAAGGAAGGAAGGAAGGAACGAAGGAAGGAAGGAAGGAACGAAGGAAGGAAGGAACGTACGAAGAAAGGAAGGAAGGAAGGAAGGAAGGAAGGAAGGAAAGAACGAAGGAAGGAAGGAAGGACGAAGGGAAGGTAGGAAGTAGAAGGAAAGGAAGGACGGAAGAAGGAAGGACGGAAGGAAGGAAGGAAGGAAGGAATAAGAAGGAACGAAGGAAGAAGGAAGGACGGAAGGAAGGAAGGAAGGAACGAAGGAAGAAAGGAAGGAAGGAAGGAAGGAAGGAAGGAACGAAGGAACGAAGGAAGGAAGGAAGGAAGGACGGAAGGAAGGAAGAAGACGGAAGGAAGGAAGGAAGGAAGGAAGGAAGGAAGGAACGAAGGAAGGAAGGAAGGAAGGAAGGAAGGAAGAAGGAAGGGAGAAGGGACGTTGTGAAAGAGAAAAACAAAACAATGAGACGGAAAGGAATCGTGGGATGATGATACATTTCTCATTGCTCTGATGAATGCAAATGAAATAACGTTGGGGAGTACGGAATGAAATAACGTTGGGGAGTACGGAATGAAATAACGTTGATGAGGTTTCGCTCACGTGCTGTCAAAGTGTGTGAGAGGATATGCATATGGACAAAAAAAAAAACAAAAGTAAATAAATAATCAAATCTCGTGAGAATCCACACCAAAATATCGCAACTGACCACCATTACTTTCATTAACCCCTTCACGCCCAGATCTTGCCTTTGCCATATAAAATCGTCTGTTGTTAGCCATAAAATTACGAAAAGTAACTTAATATACCAAATTAGCTAGTGGACAAGGATACTAAACAGGTCATATCTTTATAATATTGCTTATATTCACGAAAAAGTGTCTAATGGCACCCAAATTACAATGGAAATTACGTTCTGGGTCTCAAGAGGTTAAACACTCTAGACTCATTAAAAAAAATCCTTCCTAATCAACCTTATTTACACTTTTTCCCTTTTTTTTCCTTACAAATTCACTTATGACTGTGAGCGAAAAAGACGAAAAAGAATCAGATCTCGCATCCATACTAAATCATCCATAAAAGCATCCATACTAAATCATCCATAAAAACATCCATACTAAATCATCCATAAAAGCATCCATACTAAATCATCCATAAAAGCATCCATACTAAATCATCCATAAAAACATCCATACTAAATCATCCATAAAAGCATCCATACTAAATCATCCATAAAAGCATCCATACTAAATCATCCATAAAAACATCCATACTTAAATATCACAAACTGACCCACCGTTACTATCACATACATTACAAAATAACATTAACAATCAACCTTTCTTTATATTCAGCCCATTTTTCTTCCTTCACAATCGCTTATTATCTCTATGAGGTAAAACAACATATTAATACGAAATAAATAGATCCCCATCAAAACTTCAAGCAACACAAACACACACACAAAGATTTTTTTTTTTGAACCGAAACTATCGAAATTCACTAATAAAATACAACGATTATACAAATATATATATAAAAAAAAAAAAAAAAAAATTGTTCCTTAAAAAAAAAGACCCATACAAAAAAAAACTTTGAACTGAAACAAATGAAATCCACTTATCAATACAAAGAAGAAGAAAAAAAAAAAAAAAAAAAAAAAAAAAAAAAAAAAAAAAAAGTTCTTTAGAAAAAAAATTCTACCCCCCCCCACACACATACACACACACCCACACACCCACACACACCAACCCACACAGTCATGATCCCAACTCTTTCCACCATTAACGCTTCCCTGATAAAGAAATGGAACTATCGCGTAAAAAAAGGAAATTGTCTCTTTGTGGTTTCCCGCTTGGCTGCATCATAAAAACCCGCCCAACCTCATCACTAGCGCAAAAAAACCCTAAACCACTGCCCTAAACTCCCTGTCTTTCCTGCCAAGCCAGCCAGTCTCCCCCAGATGGCAGGCAGACAGGCACGTTACACGGTTCATCCCTAAGCTATACTCGGCTCGCTTTCCTCTGAACACTAAAAACATGTCACTCATAAACAGAGAGGAGGCGGTAGCAGAGTGGTAAGCGTTTCCGAGTGTTGTTTTCGGTGATCCCAGTTCGATCCCCGATGAGAACCATAAATCCACTTAAAATCTTTCTGCACCGCCAAGTGGCCTAAGAACACCCACATACTGCCCGTGGTTTATGGAACTGTCGCCGATGGGAATTCTCGCCGAAACACCAACCGAGAACTCTCGCCGACGTGGAAATTTTAGCCTAACCTGGGCATTGGCACCTAACTTAACCTAACTGATCAAGCTATTCCTGGTATTTCATCCCTATAAGCCAAAAATACGGGTAAAACTTGATTAAATGTATATATTGGGTCACCGACGGCGGCGAGAGTTCCGATCGGCGACAGTTCCAGGTACCCTGCCTATTAACTCTATATACCTTCGATTGCGAGTACATCGAAGGACACAGGGGGGCGGCATGGGCCTCTAATCACAGGCACTATAACAATTCCCTTACCCCCCCCCCAAAAAAAATACTCGGATTAAGGAACTAAG
>JACEEZ010023160.1:0-12500 GCA_016584305.1 Chionoecetes opilio
ACCAAACACAGACTCTCCATCCCTTTACCTGAAATCATGGATGTAGAAATGTATGTATTAACGCCAACCTATTCACATCACCCCCAACCCATTCACTCACCCATTACCATCACCCCCACCCATTCACTCACCCATTACCCACCACCCCCCACCCATTCATTCACCCATTATCCATCACCACACACCCATTCACTCACCCATTACCCATCACCCCCCATCTATTCCCTCACCCATCACCCATCACCCCCCACCCATTCACTCACCCATCACCCCACACCCAGTACCCATCACCCACTAATTCACTCACCCATTACCCATCACCCTACATCAAGGTTTCCTCAATTCTCGCAACCCACTTTTTTTCACAATTCTCGCTAATAGGCTGCTAAAAAAAAGAAGAAAAAAAGTGTTCGGATCATCTCATAAATGGCTTAAAACCTTCCCTGCTCTAGCGGTTCCAAAACCGTGCCATATGAGGGGATTCCGCCACAGGGGGCGGCACCTGGAGCGGACACACACACACACACGACACACTTACGCTTATATATTATATATATATATATATATATATATATATATATATATATATATATATATATATATATATATATGTATATATGTATACTATATGTATACTATGTATACTATGTGAGAGATGGCTACGAGTTATGTGTTGGTCCCCATGGCTCCGGTACCAGAAACACCAACAGTTCTCTGCTTCTGAACTTTGCAAGGTCCAGAAAGTTGAGAATTGCAGGTTCTTGGTATCAGAGACCAGAGCTGCACCGCTGGACATGGTATCGTAATGCCGGAGGGGTAGCTAAGGAGATCGACCACGTCCTCGTTAGTACTCGTTTTTACCGGAGTGCTGAGTTCTTTGGAACAGATCACAGACTTGTTGTTGCTACACTTTAGCTTCATGTCAAGTCCAGAAGAATCTCAAGAGGTAACCATACTGTGTTTCATCTTGAGAAACTGAAGGACTTGACATGTGCTCATGAGTATGCGGTGGCAGTCTCAAATCGGTTTGATGTGCTCGGTGCTCTTGGGGACCCTGTAGAACTGTGGTATACCTTCAAACGTGAAACTCTACAGGCTGCCAAGGAGTGTATTGGGGAGCGCCCGAGGTCAAGGCGTGGTTTTGTCTCGATGGAGACGCTGGAGAAAATCGAGGAGAGTCGCGCTGCTAGGCTGGCTGGGAACCAGGACCAGCACGGGGCTCTGACACGCCGAACTAGAACCCTCCTGGGGAGAGACAAGGAGAGGTATGTCAGGAGTCTCGCTGAGGATGTCGAGGGTCATTTGAACGGTAATGACATCCGACCCGCCTACCGAGCCCTGAAGAAGCTCCGTTCCAAGTCTCCATCTCGGGCGAGTGCTATTCGAACAGCAGATGGACGCCTCGTGTCAGACATGGATGGGCAGATGGCTTGTTGGGCTGAGTACTTTGGGCAGTTGTTCACGGTGGACCCTCCAACTGAGCAGCTTCACACCACTGGGTTACAGGCAGTGGATGCTGATCATCCATCCCATTGACGAACCGCACTCTCTCTTGACGAAGTCAAAGAGGCTGTAGCAAAGTTGAGGGGTGGAAAGGCAGCTGGTGTTTGTAAAACCCCAGTGCGGAGCTCCTAAAGCGGGGGTTTGGGGGCCATGTTTCCGCGGGCTGTTTGCTGCCAAAAACTGCCGTTGGCAATCGGGTACCATTCCCCCAAAACTGGAAAAGGGGGCTGGTCCCCCATCGGGGAAAAGGGAAAAGGGGACCGTCAGGACGCAAAAATTTACCGCGGTAAACACTGTCGGGCGTACCAGGCAAGGTGCTCCCCATTTTTGCTAAAACGGATTCGCAGTCATTGGTGAAGCATGGACCTCACCCACCCCTGGGTTCACGCCTTTTTAAGTCAAAAAACGGCCCGGTATCCTAGCGTTTCGTGTCCTAGTAAAAAACGCTGACGTGAGTTTCGACGGGGGGATGTTGCAGCCTAGTTGATCTCAAGAAGGGTTTTGACTCAGTGCATCGTGGTCACTTTTGGGACTTCTGCGACTTGCGGGATTCCTGAAAGGACATTGGTTTGATAACTGGTCTGTTTTTGGGGGGACTGAGAGTGTTTGTGAAGGGGGGGGGCAGGTAAAACCCCCGTTCTTTCCGGTCAAACAGGATGGGAAAGGGTAAAGTGCTTCCCCCATCTTTTTCAACGCTTAAGGGAAATGGGTTTTGGGAAAAGGGTTTGTAGATAAAAAATGATTGTGGAGCTTTCCGCGGCAAAATTTTAAATTTCATGCTCACCCCCAACTCCGAGGAGAAAACATTTCCATATGCTGTGAAAAAGGGGGTTCTAGACCCGTTTTTCGCGAACAGAAACATGACAAGCAGGGCCCAAAGGGTCATAAAAAGTTTTTAAAAAAGAGAAAAAGGGAAAATTTTAAAAGCCCAAAAAAAAAAAATTTCTTTAAGAAGTTTAAAAAACCCGGGGGAACTAGCTATCACTTTTAACGAGAAATATCAAATAGGGAAATATATAATAATATATAATACATATATTTTATGTAATTATAATATAATTATTATATAATATATTTATATTTTAATATATATATATAATATATTTTATATAAATTTGTATTACAAAAAAAATTAAAACAAAAATATATATAATAAATATTAGATAAAAATAAAATATATAAAATTTTTAATATAAATATTAAAAAATTTTATATAAATTATAAATTTAAAATATATATATAAATAATATTTTAATAAATAATATAATATAATATATATAAATATAAATTTTAATATAAAAATATAATATTTTAATATTTTAATTTTTTAATTTAAAAAAAAATTTTTAAATACTATTAAAATAATATATACAATATAAAATATTATAAATAAAAAAATATAAAATATAAATAAAAAATAAAATAAAAATAATAATTAATAGATATAAATATATATATGTAAAATATATATTTTATATATATATAATAATATTTTATATATATATTTATTTTTTATAAAATATATATATAATTTTATATGTATATATATATTTTATATATATTAATATATATATATATATATATATATATATAATATATATATTATTATTATAATATAATTAAATAATATATATATATATATTTTTATGAAAAATATTATAAAAATAATATTATATAATATATAAATATATTATATAAAATATATTTTAAATATACATATTTTATATTACATAAAATAATTTTATAATATATATTTTAAAATATATTTATAATAATATATAATATATATTATATATATTTATATGAATAAATTATATATATATTTTATATATATATATATATATATATATATATTATATATATTATATATATATAATATATATATTTTATAAAATTATATATATATATATATATATATATTTTAACATTTTAATATTACATATATATTATATATATATAATAATTATATATAAAATATAATTTAAAAATTTTTAATAATATATATAATATATATATTTATATATAAATATCTTTTTTATAATTATATTATTTTATATCCCATATATATTTTTAATTATAAAAAGTATCAATCAATTTTTAAGGGCAACGCCGGGGGGCGCTTTCCCCTCGCCCCCCCTACGACGCCACCCCCGGGGGTTTTCCCCACGCGCGGGGTTCCCCAAAAGGGCAGGTCCTTTCCCATACCAAGCAGTTTCCGACAAGAAACATCAACTTCCCCCCGGCCCACGAGCCTTGTGGGCCCCCCCTTGGTTCCTCCACCCCGGGGTTTGGTCTCCTACAGATAAACCCGAGGGGAAAGGGAAATGGGTTTTCGGGAAAGCGTCCCACATCCCATATGGGCGAAGTTGGCGCTGAGGGGACTATGCAGGAATAGGCCTGGTTTTCAGTCTACGGTAAAATCCCCTGATTGACACGAAATTTAAACCCAGCGATACCCCTTTGATTCTGCAAAGGGAAACTTTTTCCCAAAAAAGCATTGACGTCTCTTAAAAGTCACTATTTAGTGCCCAGTTCACAAACCATAGAGAAAGGGACGGGGATCACAAGTATTTGAAACCCGGACTTTGTCCTCCTCCCCAAGGAAACCGAGAACCCCCAAATACCCCGCTGACGAGTCCATAACACCGTGGGTAGGGTGCCCCTTTTTTTTTCGAAAATGGGAAATTTTTTTTTTTTAATGGGGGACGGGCAGTTTTCGGGTTTGTATCCAATAAAAAAAAAAACGTGTGTAAAATATTTTTTAAATCAATTAATATTTAAAGGTCGCTCATCGATGTCAAAGTTTGGACATTTTGGCCAAAAATGGTGAAAACATGGGTAATTTAAATAAAGGGTTTTTGGGAAACATCCCTTTAAAAGAAAAAAATCATATTTACCTAAAATATCGTCATATTAAAACCCTTTAGTCTTCCTTTTTCCCCCTTTCCCGCAGTGAATTCGGGTGACTTCGCAATGGCAACAGCCACACGATCGAAGACGAAGTTTTAACCGGTTGGGTGCCGTTGAGGACCCCTTTAGGGGTACCCAAGTTCCCCTTTTCCCCAAACAAGTCTTTTTTGTATTTTTCCCCATCACCTGGACAAGAAGGGGAGCTAAAAAGATGCGGTGGTGGATGCAAATCGACGCGGGAACCCTTCTGGGAGGCGCCCGGTTTCCAAACCCGAAAAACCCAGCGCGCAATAGACCAATTCCCCGCCTGAAATAAAAAATTGGGGGGGCCTGAAAAAGGGAATGCGAAGCGACGCACGGAGAACCAGGAGAGGAACGGGGAAAGGGAGTTCGGGGCACCCCCCGGAAAAGATGTTCGCCCTCGGCCCGAGGAATGCGTTTGGTCCATTGATTACGAATCCCGAGGATCGGAATTCATAAAGGCGCAGAGAGAGGATGGGCGGCGCGGTTTCGATGTCCTCCCCCCGTGATATGGTTCTTCACCCCAAAGAAACCCGTGCTTTTCGGAGGGAAGAAAAAAACCCCCCGGGCATGAAGGGACGAAAAAGCAAGAGAGACAGACGCAAGTTTGAACTTGGGGAACTGGCATCAAGCTCAAGCTCAACCCGCCAGCACCCCCAAACCCGGGGTTCCCACTCGACGCCCGGGGGACGGGGTCGGGGCCGAAAAAAGGGTGTCCGTTGGGGAAAACACCGTCGCCCCCCAAAAGCGTCGCGCGCAACGAAGAAGATTAGGGAAACGCCAAAGCTCGCCGCAGAAAAGGGTTTCGGACAAAAGATAAACCGACAGCAAGGCTTTAAAGCCCGGCCCGGAAACCTACGCGAAGTTAGGGAAACCCCCCAAAACAGGAGCTGGTGCTAAAACCGCAAAGGGTTGCAGGTGGAGGGCCCCCGGGGCGAGCAAAGGGGGTTACGTTGGGTTGTCCCCCCGGGGACGATGAGGGAAAGTTCTGGGGGAGTTCGGGGTAGGCATCTCGTGGATGGGAACTTTCAAAAAAGGAAACCCCAAAACTCACCCCAACGGGGTGGGTCGCGGATCTGGGAAAGGGGTGAGGGGGGGGATGTCCTCGGGGTTTGAAGGGCTTTAGGTGTCGCCTTTTTTATGAGCCCCCCAAAAGGTTTTTGGAATCGTTTAAAGATCAGGATGCCCGGGCCCAGCGAGGGCCCGAGGCACCCCGTGAATGCCTTCTCGAACACCAGCTCGAAAAAAATGATGGCGAAGGCCCAAGTAAAAGATGAGGTCGCCGAGGTTGCTCAATGTTTCGAGCGGGCCCCCCCAACCCGGGGGGGTTTTTCGGGGGCGGTAGTGTCGAAGGACAGGGAGCAGTTTCCTCCTTGATTTTCCCATTTGTCGACGCTGAAATCCGGCATCTGCCATGGCGGGCCCGGGTTTCCCGTTGGGCGGGCTGGGAAACAGCGGGGGTTTTTGGGCCCAACGCCGTCCCCCGGAAACCCCGGGATGGAAAAGTCGGTCAACGGGGGGGGACCATCTCCGGAAGGGACGTTTTTGCTGCCCCAGGGGAAACGGTCAGGGGAAAACAGAAGGCTTGAATGCAGCCTTGCTCTGCTGCCCCCTCAGCGCGGGGAAAAAAGTCATCCGTTTTACGACGAAACGATTGTGAAGCGCTATTTTTAGCAGTCTGCCTGCCACGCAGGCCTATTAGTGGCATTGGTGATTGGTAATAAACTTTTTTTCTCGTCTTTTTGGGGGTGGGAGACGCGATTTGGGTTTTTTGGGCTTCGCTTGGTTTTCTGTGAGTAGGGCTGTTTTTGCCCTTTTTTTCCTTTTTATGCTGGGGAGAGCTTGTAGGGGGTTTGCCTGTACGTTTTAAACTTTGGGGTTGATTCTTTTATTTTTAAAAGTGCCCTTTTAAAAATGGGAAAGGGCGCCGCACCCCATGTCAAAACCCAATTTTTGAAATTTTTTAAAAATTTTTTTGGTTTTGATGAAAGCCATGTTGTTTTAAAAAGGGGACTTTTTGGGGTCCCTAAGTTTTTTGGTGGCAAGTTTTAAAAAGTTTTTGGACAGCTTTGTTGTCGTCATGGGATGTAGGGTGAGGGGGGGAAATTCCCCCGTTTCCTCTTTTGCATTTTGATCCTTTATACGACATGGGGTTTTGTTTTGTCTCCTTCGTTGGCTTTGGCTGTTTCGGAGAAGGAGGTTGCGGTTTTCCTGTTTTTGTAGAAAATTTGTTTGTTTTATTTTCCTCTCTTTGGCTGCAGGTTTCACGGGTTTCGGGGACGAAAATTTGTGATATTATTCTTTTTTTCTTCCCGGTGACGGTGGAGAAAAAAAGCCCCTTTTGAAGAAGGGTTTTGTCAGACTCTTTTTTTTTGGGGTTTGGGTTTTACCCCGTTCTCCATGATTTCTTAGCTGACGGGTTGTCTCCCGCGAAAACCGTTTTTGATGAGGGCTTGGGGCGGACGGGTCGATTTCTTTTTGTATAAATTGCCATGTAAATGCAGTGTGTGGAGGGTTTTTCTGATGAAGCAGATTGTGGAAACTTTTTAATTTTGTGGGCATTCGCTTTCTCGTTTAGGCGTGTCCGGTGTTTTTTTGGTTTTACGTAGACGTTTTTGATTTTTTTTTGTCATGTGATGATTTTCATTCATCACAAACGGGCTACGTAAAACCCAAATAGTTTTGGGGGCCCCCTCCCATTGTCCCTCGCTTTCACCTTTTGGGGTTGTCCCCCGACTTAACCTAGGGCCGCCATCAGGGGAAAGGGGCCCTGTCACCCGTTTAAAAAAAGGGGACAATTTTACAACAACAAAAAACAACAGCATCTTAATCATGATCACCTCAACTCCCGAGGAGAAAAAAAATCTTCCTATGCTGCTGAAGAAAAGGGGTTTTTAGACCCGAAATCGCCCATACAGCAAAAATGACAAGTACGGCGAAGTCATAAAAGTGATTCAAAAGAGAATAAGGGCACTCTTAAGGCAAAGAGAAAAAATCTTTTAAAAAGATAATAAACGCTGGGAAATAGCATCCCTTTTAACGAGATCTGTGTTTAGAAAATCTCCGCCCCTAATACTCTCTCTCTCTCTCTTTTCTCCCCTCTCTTTTTCCTCTCTCTCTCTCTCTCTTTTCCCTCCTCTCTTCCCCTCTCTCTCTCCCTCTCTCTCTCTTTTCTCTCTCTCTCTCTCTCTTCTCTTTTCTCTCTCTCTCTCTCTCTCTCTCTCTCCTCTCTCTCTCTCTTCTCTCTCTCTCTCCTCCCCATATAATATATAAAATATTTTAAAATTTTAAAATATATATATAAAATAAAATATATATAAAAGATTTTAAAAAATTATATATTATATTATATATATATATATTATATAGAATTTTTAGAATATATAATATTTTTTTATATATCTAAATATATATATATATATATATAAGTATAAAATTTTATATAAAAAATAATTTATATATTAAAAATAATATAGTATATTTTTATATTATATATATATATAAAATTAAAATATTTTTATATAGAATAATTAAAATAATAATATATTGTATATATATATATATTTAAAATTTTAAAATATATTTAATATATTTTAAAATAATAAGAGATTTTAAAAATATATGGATATATATATAAAAATATATAATAACATATGTAATTTTATATAATACTTAAATATATTATTAAATAATAATTTTATAATATATATTTGTGGGTTTTAATATATATATATTTAAAAAATATTATATAAAATATAATATATATTAAAATAATATGTATATATTTTATAATATATTTTATATATTTTATATATTTCCTTGTATATTTAATATATATAATATATATATAATATATAATATATATTTTTTTCTTTTTTTTATTATTATAATAAAATATATATATATAATATATATATATATATATATATATATATTTATATATATATGTACCTATTATCGCACCAGTTTCCCCCTGGGACCCACTAAAGCGGAAGTGCTTCTGGAAATTTTAAATTTTTAGCTAAATGGGAGGGGCCTAAGGCCCGTACTACCTGATTTTTCCCTGTAATGATTTTTTGCTTTCCCTGTCAGAGACCCAAACCTCTGGCAGAGGGGCATTTCTTTAAAAGATCCATTTTCCCCTGGCATGGGGGGGGTGGGGGGGATACATTCCCCCAACCCCTTTTTTCCCAATCCTAAAGTCGTCAAAAAATTTGGGTTTTAAATCTGCTTGCTTCATGCTTTTCCCAGGGGGGAGGGGGCGGGCCCAGATGGTTTCCGTGAGATCCATCTCCCGAAAATAAAGCCCATTATTACAGCCCGTAATCTTGCCAAAACTCGTTTTAATTACAAAAAACCCTTTTAAACAATAAAAAAAATGTCAAAAAATTTTTTGAATCAAAATTCTCACGTTTACTTTGGGGTTAGCCAAAAAAATCCCTAGCAAAATTTTTTTCTTAAAATTTCCCCCCAAGCTTCACCGAGAGGCTCCAAAAGGGTTTTTTTATCTAAAAATACTATTTGGGTAGCCGTATGGGGGTTTGGGGTTTTTTTGTGGTGTGTGGTTGTTTTGGGTTTGCTTTAAAACCCGGGAAAAAACAATTTTTGAGAATAGGCCCCAAAAAAAACGGAAATAAAAACCCTTTGGTGGTAAACGGCTCAGCCCCCTGTCGATTGAATCATTTTTAAGGGGGTTTGTGTGTAAAAACACTTTTTAGAGATTAGATTTCAGGAAAGAACCTACGGGAAAAAGTTTTTCCTTTCATTTTAAATTCCGTAACTATAGGGCTTACCGTTTGGGCGTGTGTGGTGTGGGGGTGTTTGTGTGTGTGTGTGTGTGTGTGGTTTTTGGCTTGCCCTGACAGGATGGGGGGCGCGGGTGAGACAGGCCCGGTTTTGGGGGGGTTTTGGGGTGAGGCAGGGGGTGGGGCTGGGGGGGAAACAAGCGGGGAAAAAAAGGGGGGAAAGGGGCCCCCCCTGGTTTTGGTCTAGAGGCCCCTTGTACGTAAACACCCAAAAAGGGGAAGGGCATCACATTTTTGGGAAAAAAAATTTCAAAAAATTTTATTTTGGGGCCAAACCCAAGGGCCCCTTTTAAAAATTTTTGAAACCGAACCTTTGCCAAATTTTTAAAATTTCCCCCGGTTAAAAGGGCGTTTTTTTCTTAAAGTTTCCAACCTTTTAAATTGTTTTTTTTTTCAAAATATACTTTCTCCCACAAAACCTTTTATTGGGTTTTAAAAGGGGCCCCACCGCCTTGTAATTTTTTCTTGACTGAAATTTTTTTTTGCTCAAATTTCCAAAAATTTAAAACCCGGTTTGATGGGAACGTTCCCCTTTTTCCTTCCCCCCTTTTTTGAAAATATGAAGCTTGGAATCCTTTTTATTAAAAAAGTTTTCTTTTTTGCCTTTTTAGGTTAGAGGATTCCCTAAAAAGGGGTTTACGGTCCGACCTAACCTTTCCCTTTTTGGTTTTCCAAAAAACTTTTCTGGGGCCCTTTTCAAAAATTTTTTTCCCGGACAAAAACTTTTTTTTAAAAATCTACGGGTTCCACCCTTTTCTCCCTTTTTTCAAATTTCCTTTTAAAATTTTAAAATCGTTTCTTAAAAGGCAGTTTTCCCCCTTTTCAAAAGGGCCCCAGGGCCCTATACCCTTTTTTTTAACAAGGCCAACCTTTTTAAAAACTTTCAATTTTTATCAATTGGGAAAATCAAGCCCCATTTTAAAAATTAAATTGACGTTATAAAAGGGAAAAAAATTTTCCCAAACAAAGCGTTAAATCATCTTCTATTTTTAAGAATTGGGTCAACCTTTTTTGGGTTCCCAAAGAAAAAAAATTTTTCCCTAATATCAAAACCTTTGTATTAATTTTCCACAAACTTGAATTTTCTAAATAAAAAAAAAAAATTCCTATCCCCTTTTCTTGAAATTTCACCTTTAATTCCTTTTTTAAAAAAAGTTCTATTTGAGTGGCAAGAAAGACCTAACAAAAGAGAAAATTAAATTATTGTATCTTACACAAGGCAGAGAGCAGGGGAAGAAATATCAAGGTTTGGGGATGTTACGAGGAGATGAGTGCATAAGTGGGTGGAAATTTTCACGGTGGGCTGCACCGTCGCGACAGCCGCGACCCCAAAAACATTATAAGTGGCCAGGGCGAGGATGTAAAAGTAATACCCGCAATATTTTTCTTGTCTTAATTGAGGATGGGCATCCACTTGACGTTCCATGACATTAGGGTGCTTGTGATGTTTTACACCCTCGCCCTGGCCACTTATAATGTTCTGGTGTCGCGGCTGTCGCGACGATGCAACTCACCGTAAAAATTTTCCCACCCACTTATGCACTCATCTCCTCTAACACCCAAACAACCCTTGATATTTCTTCAATGGCCTCTCTGCCTTGTGTAGAGATACAATAACTTAATTTTGCTCTTTTGTTAGGTCTTTCTTGACCTAGGTTTTTTAAGCAACTGCAAAGCTTATATCTTACTTATACATAAAGTAGGAATATAGACTAAAATACAAAGGAAAATGCATGTAATAATAATAATGATAATAATAATAATAATAATAATAATGATAATAATAATAATAATAATAATAATAATAATAAAATAATAATAATAATAATAATTATGATACTAATAATAAGTACAAGAATTCATCCTAATATTTTCCTAGAGACCTAGGTCACATACACTATTGTACTGCGGCTATCTATGCCAGTATTTCATCCTTTTTTTTAACGATAATTTAGACGTTTTTAAGTAGGTGGCAGGAGCCGCACATGTCTCTTGAAAGAGCCGCAGGTTGCCGACCGCTGGTCTAGGTGATGTGACGATTGTGCTTTGTACCTCCCAAAGAAAAGGTTTTCCATCCATATATGAAAACAAATATCTATATCCATTTCTCTGAAATATTATTTGACATATTCCTGATTGCTAGAAATATCAGTTCGTGTGAGTCATGGGTGAACCGAGCAATCTTTTTTTATGCTTCAGAAACCAGCAAGGACAGATGATCACTGGATGGGCGTCGGCGGCTGAAAATTCATCTGCGTACACTTGGTCGACGCTTCTGGCTCAAAGTAAGCCATCTTCTTTCATCTGCGTTTAACATCGCCTATCATAATATTATCAAGCAACACACACACCTGAATGAAAATATTAATGAGTTGTAACCCATGCAGTATTGTCTTTACATATCACATATAGTTGTCACATTTTCATTACCCCTGTCTAGCAAGCAATAAATGGTCACTGTTTTCATTAGATTTTGACAGCAGTTAACAGCAAGGCTCTCTGAAATAAATCAGCATTTTAATTTATCTCAGCGCTCTATGATCATTGGACTCACTTCAAAATACTATATTCTTCATTATTATGAACACATGAGACATAACCGACTGGGTATGAATGAAAACGTTTTGAACACATATAATTCAGGGCAACGCGTAGTACCTTTGTAACAAACACGTTTATTAAGGAGACCGTGTTAGAGCTTGAGTGAACCTTGAGCTCGCGACCGGTTGAAAGCCAGACAGATTCAAACAGCCTGATCAAACTTGTCAACAAGGACGAAAGTGGTTAAAAATCCCAGATGTCACTTGAACCACATAAAGTCTCTACTTACCGTCAAAGTTGTGAATAACATTTATAAGCTATTTCTGCCAAGCTACTTATTTCACATGCATGATATTAATGCGTTACATTTTTAGTCATGGATCTACAAAAAAAATAAATATATATATAGACATATATATATATATACTAGCCGCAAAGCCGCCCTCCGGGCGGACTTTTTGGCTAGCTCCTGCGGAGGGCTATTGGTGGTGGGCCTTCGGCCCACCACCTGTGTTTGGTGGGCCTTCGGCCCACCAAACACGGACTCTCCAGATAGCCCCTTCTAACTTTCCTGAAATCATGGATGTAGAAATGTATGTATTTCCCCCACCCATTCACTCACCCATTACCCATCACCCCCCACCCCTTCACTCACCCATTACCCCTCACCCCCCACCCCTTCACTCACCCATACCATCACCACACACCCATTCACTCACC
>JACEEZ010023160.1:17500-37500 GCA_016584305.1 Chionoecetes opilio
ACTTCCCCCCCGAGGTTTTCTCTCCTCAGATGGAACAATCCAACACTTGCTCCAGCTGCTTGAAACGAAGTGTTTGACATCCCCTTTTTGAGAGGTACCCCCTTCCATCCCGTAAAATCCGAATTTTGGCAAAAATCCAATGGCAGGATGATGGGTAAAGGTAGCACAGCTTTTCCCCCGAGAAGTCTGCAAAGCATTGACTGCCACTCTCAATTTTTTAGTTTTTTTTATCGGGTTTTCACGCTTGTCCGATGAAATGTAAAACTCTCCTTTTCCTCTTCAGCATGGGACAAAAAAAACCAAAGGTCGGGTTTTCTCCGAAAACTTTTGTAGCCCCAATTTTTTGCGCACCCCCCAGTAAATGCAATCAAAGATAGCGTACCTTTGCAGTGAAATTTTTTTGATACCCTGGGTTTGGAGTTTTTCAGACAGGAAATTGAAATTTTTGGTTTTTTTGGACGTTTCCCAAAAAAGTTTTCCCTTTTTTCGATTTTAGCCCCTGCTGCCTGAAAAACACCTGTGGACCAACTGCCCCTTTTGATCGCCGAGATGAAAAAATTTTTTGTGGAGCTGCCCTTTTTTCTATCCTCGAAACGACAATTGGATTTGAAAACTTTTCACTACTTGACGTAGTAAAAGCTATAGAGTAAAAACGTTTCACCCCTTTTTCCGGGGAAATCTATGTAAAAGGAAACCCCATCAGGAAGTACAGGTTTTGCTGTCACGCGCCCGGGGCCTTCATTAGAAGTGGACGGTAGGCTCAGCCATTGTGGCTTTTTTTTGCTTGGCGGAGAAACCGTTTTTCAAACAAGCTGTCGGTTTGGGATAAAGGCATATTTCAATAGATCGTCCCAAAATAGTCACTGTTTTTTCTAGAATTAGCAGCCTTGAAAGGAAGCGAGGGGCAATTTTTCAGTTTTTTGAAAACCACAACCCGCTGTTTTTAGTCCCCCTTCTTCTATTGTTCCTTTCCCTTTGAAGACAAAAATCAAAGCGTTTTGTCCCATCTTTTTTCCCAAAATGCTTCTCCGACTTTCCCTTCTTCAGTGGGGTTTCACGAGGCACTTGCAGTCACGCCAGGGCTACGCTGGCAATGTCCTTCTTCTACACGAATGGGTTGTAGTCATTTAGGTACTGGAAGATCTGTAAGTGTTTTATGATGCGGGCCTTCCGTGCAACAAAAAGGTCCTTTTGCGATCACTAGAGTATGTTGCACCTTAAGTTCCCGCTCGATTCATTGATGTCACACAGGCGGGCATGCAAGAACCGCGTGCCGTGCTTCTCTTCCATACCCCCGGGCCCCTTTTCAACCCCTGTGGTTTTTATTGTCCCCATAAGAGCCCGTTCGATGACTAGGTCCCTAGGCCTTTTATTTTTTTTTTTCAGTAAAAAACAGGGACACGTCATGAAGACGTAATACTTCATAGTGACGTATACATGAGGAATTAGCCTTATTTGATAATTGATATCACATTCCTATTGTTGGCAATACATTTAGGGCCCAAAACCACCCCGAAAAAAGTTTGTGTACATTGAATTCTGACTGCGGGCCCTCTTAATTTATCAAATTAGGGGGCCCCTTTGGGGGGGTAACTTTGAGATAAAATTTTTATATGATGTAAGGGGACTCTAGGGAATATTTTAAAAAAAAAAAACCTTCTGAAAACAATTTTTCTAGGTTTTGGCCATATTAGCATAGTTTGATGGACTAGTAAAGAGGGGACAGTCGAGTGTCGGGGAAAAAGTGGGGGTATTGTTGGGAAGGTTTTTTTGAGATATGGGGAATAAAAATTTAGTTTTTTAGGCATTGAACAAAACAAAGGTTGTCTTTTCTCCAAAAATTTAAATTTTTAGTAAGATAGTAGTAGCGCTCTGTGGCATCTCTCCGGAATTTTTTAGTTTCCGTTGAGTTTTGAGTCTAATGAACGCTGTTGAAAAATGAGGCTTGAATATTCGGCGTAGGAGTGGATAGAACATTGAGTTAGACTTAAAAGATCGCTAATGAATAATAAAAAAAAATGGGGTGATAGGGCAGAACCGAGGGAACACCACTATTGATATACAGAGAGGAGAGGAACAAAGACCTTCTACAGAGCTGCGAGAACGGTTTTAAAGGAAAAATTAAAATGGGAAAATGCAGAGATAAGGATGAAACCCCAATGAGAGTATTTTGAAATTTAAAGATGGTGCGATTAATAAAAAAGTTTTTTATATATCAAGGGCAACAGAAAAGTTTCATTGGAACCATAAAAGAGGATGACCAAGGGTTTGGGAAGAAGCGAAGTCGCCAGTTTTGCTGTTTCGGAAACGTATAACGATCAAAAATTAAATTTTAAGCAGATGGGAAACTAAGAATCTTCTTATTAAGTATAGATTCAAAGTCTTAGAGGAGGTTGTCAAAGGATATAGGGGTGAGCTTTTTAAATTAGAACGGTGTTCCATTTTAGAAAAAGGTTGAATAGAGCAAACTGCCAGCAAAAAGAAAAAATGGACGTAGATAGACAATACGAAAAAGATTGACCAGGGAGGTTTCAAGACGAACCCAGCTTTTGAGAACAATAGGGAAAGGGTTTCGTCAGGACCGAAACCTTTTCCGACTCTAATCCAGAAAGGGCAGAGAAAAAAATAATATGAAGGATTAAAAGCATAACAAGTCAAGGGGGGGAGGAGAAAGAGGAACAAACCCTTTACAAACCCTAGTGGGAAATTTTTTGAAAGGATTGAGCAAAGAGTTTCCCCTAGAAAATTTAAAAATGCTTGTGGGCCCTTGGACCATGTATTTATGTTGTAGTAGTAGTATTTTGAACAACAAAGGAGTGTAAACTCCAAACGCCTTGTTTTGGGCGTTGGTCCGGTCAAAGTGCTCGGGTAGACCACCTACCACCCCCCTAGCCCGCCTCACCCCAGCCTCACGCTTGTCTCACCCCAGCCCCACGCCTGCCTCACCCCAGCCCCACGCCTGTCTCACCTCAGCCCCATGCCTGTCATGCAAGCACACACACACACACACACACACACACACACACACCACACACACACACACACACACGCACACAAACGGTAAGTCTATGAGTCTACGGAATTAGTGAAATGCAGCAAAACGTTACCGTAGAGTTCATTCCTGTAATCTAATCTCTGAAAAGTGTTTTTAGCACACAAACCCCCTTCAAAATGATTCAATCGACATGGGACTGAGCCGTTTACCACCTATGATTTATTTACGATTTTTTGAGCCTACTCTCATCAAAATTGAATTTACAGGTTTAGCTACCCAAAACAGACACACACACACACACACACACACAGCCATACGGCTACTCCTATAGTATATTAGATGAAAAAGCTGTGGAGCCATCTCGGTGAAGCATTGGAGGGAAATATGAAGAAGAAATATTGCTAAGATGTATTTGGCTAGACGCCAGAAGTCACGTGAGAAGTTTGATTCAGAAATACTTTGACACTTTCTATTGATTAAAGGAGTTTTTAGTAAGTTAACGAGATTTGGCAAGATTACGGGCTGTAATATATAGGGCATGAGTTTCAGGAGATGGATGCTCACGGTACCATCTGTGAGCCGCCTCTCTATCTAGGACAGCATGAAGACAAGCAGAGTTAAACCAAGGTTGACGAGCTTTAGGATTAGATAAGTGTGCGAATGTAGGGCCTCCATGCAGAAAAATGGTCTTTTCATAATGCGCTCTCACAGAAAATGGTCTCTGCCATGAAGCATATCATTACATTAAATCAGGTAGTATGCCTTGGGTCCTCCATTTTACTGAGTTGAAATCCCAGAACACTTCCCGCTTTAGTGGTCCGAGCGGCACTGGTGCGATAAGGAGTTACATATATATATATAATATATATATATAAAATATATATATATATAATATATATATATATATATTATATATATTATAATATATATATTAATTATATCTAATAATTCTCTAGTATATATTTATATATTATAATTTATATATTATTTAATATATTATATCTTTTATTATTTATTATATAATATATTCATTAATCATATAATATATTAATTAATTGACATTATATAATATATATTATATATATAATATATAGTTATATTTTATATAATATATCTATATATATAATATATATTTATATATTACTATATTTATATATATATATTCATATATATATAATATTTATTTATATATATATATTATAATCTTATATATATATATTTATATATATATTTTATATTTTATATATATATATTATATTATATCTATTAGTTATTTATAATATATTAATTAATATATTTCTTATATTATACTTATCTCATTTATATATAATTATTTTATATCTATATATACATATTATATTACTATTATATATATATAATCATATTATCTATTATTCTATATTATAATTATATTATGGAAAGAAAAAATCAATGACGAGAGAGAGAGCGAGAAGAGGAGGAGCGAGAGGAGGTGAGAGAGAGAGAGGGGAGAGAGAAGAGAGAGAGAGAGAGCGAGAGAAGAGAAGAGAGAGAGAGAGAGAGGAGAGAAGAGAGAGGTATATAGGGGCAGGAGATTTCTGACACAGATCTCGTTAAAGTATAGCTAGTTCAGCGTTTATTATCTTCTTAAAGATATTTTCCTTTGCCTTAAGGTGTTTTTATTCTCTTTTGTAATCACTTTTATGATTTCGCCGTAGCTTGTCATGTTTGCTGTATCGCGATTTCGGGTCTAAGAACCCTTCTTCAGCAGCATATGGAAGATGTTTTCTCCTCAGGAGTTGAGGTGAGCATGATTAAAGATGCTGTTGTTGTTGTTGTTGTAGATTGTCACCTGTGTTTACAGGTGACTGGCCCTTCGTCTGATGGGGGCCCATAGGTGTTAAGTCGAGGGACAATGCCCATGGGTGAAGTCGAGGGAAAATGGGAGGGGGCGCAGCACTATTGGTTTTACGTAGACGTTTGTGATGAATGACAATCATCACTGACATTCATCACAACGTCTACGTAAAACCAACGAACACCGGACACTGCCTCAACGGGAAAGCAAATGCCCACAGAGATAAAAAGACTCCAAAATGGGTGCTTACATCAGAAGAGCTCTCACACACTGCAGTACATGGCAACTTATGCACAAAGAAATCGAGCGATCCGCTCAATTCCTCATCAACAACGGCTCAGCGAGAGACATCAACCGTCAGACTAAGAACTCATGGGAACTGGTACAACCCTAACGCCACAAAAAGAGTCATGACATAACTTCTTCTACCGGGCTTTCTTCTCCACGCTCCCAGGAAGAAGAAAGAATAATATCACAAACGTCCACCGTAACGTGAAACCTGCAGCCCAAGAGAGGAGAATAAACTACAAATTTACTACAAACAAAAACCGCAACCTCCTTCTCCGTAACAGCCAAGGGCCAGACGAAGAGACAAAACAAAAGTCCCATGTCGTATACAGGATCACATGCAAAGAGGAAACTGTGAAGTCCTCCCTCATCCTACATCAGCATGACGACAACGAAGCTGCCAGACGTCTTACTTGCCCCCTAACTTCGGAGTCCCAAAAGTCCCCTTTATTAGAACAACAGGCATCATCATAACAAGAAAATTTTTAGAAGAAAATACGAATTGGTTGACATGTTTTGCGGCGACCCTCCCCTCTTTGAAGCCCTGTACATAAAGAGATCAATCCCAAACTTAACGTACAGGCAAACCACCTACAAGCTCTACCCAGCATGAAAAGAACAAAAGCAAATAACAGCCTACTCACAGAAAAAACCAAGCGAAGACCAAACAACCATCAGCGTCTCCCACTCAAGAAGACGAGAAGCAAAAGCTATCTACCAATCACCGATGCCACTAATAGGCTGCGTGGCAGGCAGACTGGCTATAAATAGCGCTTCACGAATCGTTTCGTCGTCAACGGATGACGTTCCGCGCTGAGGCGGCAGCAGAGATCAAGGCTGCATTCAAGCCTTCTGTTCCACTGACCGTTCACTGGGACAGCAAAATCGTCCCTTCCGGAGATGGTCCAGCTGTTGACCGACTTGCAATCATGGTTTCCGGCGACGGCGTGGACAAACTCCTCGCTGTGCCCAGCCTGCCCAACGGCACCGGCCGCGCCATGGCAGATGCCGTGATTTCAGCGCTCGACAAGTGGGAGATCAAGGAGAGGATCTGCTCCCTGTCCTTCGACACTACCGCCTCGAACACCGGCCGGGTTGGGGGAGCCTGCTCGATCATTGAGCAAAGCCTCGAGCGACCTCTTCTTCACTTGGCCTGTCGCCATCATGTTCTCGAGCTGGTGTGCGAGAAGGCATTCACGGCGTGCCTCGGTCCCTCGACTGGTCCGGACATCCTGATCTTCAAACGATTCCAAAACCTCTGGGAACTCATCAACAAGGCGACACCTAAGCCCTTCACCGACGAGGACATCCCGCCTCACCTTCACGAGATCCGCGACGACCTGTTGGCTGAGTTTGGTTGCCTTGTTGACGTTCAGCATCCACGAGATGACTACCGCGAACTCCTAGAACTTTCCATCATCGTCCTCGGTGGACAACCCAAGCGTGGAACCCGCTTCGCTCGCCCGGGCGCCCTCCACCGTTCACTTCGCGGTTGAGCACCAGCTCCTGTGGGTTGTGCCCTAGACTTCGCGTAGGTGCCGCCAGGACGTGAACGCCTTGACTGTCGGTCATCTTCGTCCGATCCATTGCTGCGGCGAGCTGTGCGTCCATAATCTTCTTCGTTGCGCGCGCACGCTTGGGTGGCGACGGTGCTTCCTCAACGGACGACGTTGACGGCCCGGCGACTCGTCCGCGACGTCGAGTCGGAGACCGGTTGGGGCTGCTGGCTTGAGCTTGAGCTTGATGCCAGTTTTAAACAAGTTCATCTTGCTCTGTCTCTCTTGCTTTGCGTCCTCTTCAGACGGGTGGTTTCTTCTTCCCCCCGAATAGCACGGGTTTCTTTGGCGTGAAGAAACATATCACGGGTGGAGGCATCGATCCGCGCCGCCCTCCTCTCTCTGCGCCTTTATGAATTCCCGATCCTCGGGATTCGTAATCATGGACATCGCATTCTCGTGGCCGATGTCGAACAGTCTGTCGAGGGATGCCACGAAAATCTTCCTCGTTCCTCTCCTGGTTCTCCGTGCGTCGCTTCGCATTCTTCTTCGCCCTGCCATTTCTTATGCAGGCGGAGAAGTTGGTTTTATTGCGCGCTGGGTTCTTCCGGGTCGGAATCCGGGCGCGCTCCCAGAGATTTTCACAGCGTCGATCGCATCCACCGCCGCATCTTTCAGCGTCCTCTTCTTGTCCAGGTAGAGGTGGGAAAAGTACAGAAGACTTGTTTGGACAAGGGCAACTTGCTACCCATAATGGTGTCCTCAACGGCACCCAACAGGTAAATCTTCGTCTTCGATCGTGTGGCTGTTGCCATTGCGAAGTCACTGAAATCACTGCGGAAGGAGGAAAAGGAAGACTAGGTTTCTAATATGACGATATTCAAGCATAATATGATGGGAAATTTATTAAGGCATGTACAGAGCACTTCATTGAAATTACCCATGTTTTCACCATTTTTGGCTAAAATGTCCAAAATTTGACCTCGATGAGCGACCTTTAATATTAATTGATTTCATAATATTTTACCACTTGTTTTTTGATTGGATACAAACCAGAAAACTGCCCGTCCCGATAAAAATTCCGACTTTCGAAAAATAAGGGGCACCCTACCCACGGTGTTATGGACTCGCTCAGCGGGAGTATTTGGCGTTCTCGGTACCTGTGCAGGAGGACAAAGATCCGGATCTTCAAGTAGCTTGTGATCCCTGTCTTACTCTATGGTTGTGAGACATGGACACAATGTGACTTGAAGGACCAAACATGCCTTTGTAAAAAGTTCTCGCGAAACAGGGATCGCGGGATATTGTGTCAAACAGATTTCACCGTGAGACTGAATCGGGCTATTTCCTGCATAGTCCGCAGCGCCAAATTCGCATATGGGGATGGGCAGTACCCTGAAACCCATCCTTCCCCTCGGGTTTTTCTTTGGAGACAACCGGTGGGGAGGCCAAGGGGGCGCCCCCAAGGGCCGTGGCCGGGCAAATTGTGTTTTTTGTCGAGAGCTGTTGGGATGGGAAAGGAGCCTGCATGGGGAAATCGCGCGTGGTGACCCCCGGGGGTGGCGTCGTAGGGTGGGCGAGGGGACGCGCCCCCCCGGCGTATGCCCCCCAAAATGATTAACATATAATTAAATAATATTGTTATTAATATTATATTCATAAATTTAAAAATTTTAAAAAATTATAATATATATAATTTATTAAAATAATTTTAATTTTTAAAATTTTATTATAATAAATAAAGTATATATATATAATATAAAATATATTTTATTCTATAAAATTTTATAATTTTTTTATATATATAATAAAAATATTATATATATATATATAATATATATTATTATAAAAATATATATAATAATATATATTTATATATATGATAAATATTGATATAAAATATTAATATATATTATATATATAGAATATAAATTTTTCATATAAATATATATATATAATATTTAAATATTATATATATTTTAAAATATATAATTTTATATATATATATATATATATATAATATATTTAAAATATAGATATTATATATATATGATATATGAGTATATATTAGATAACATATATATATATCGACTACATTATATTAATATCTATATATATATACAATATATAAATATAGATATAATATTATATGTAATGATATATATAGATGATTATACATACTATGATATTTATTATATATGTATATATATTATATATATATGATGATATTAGTATAGTATATATATATATATACTTTCCCCTATACTATAATATATATATAAAATGGTATATAGCTATATATATATATAGATCTATATAGAGTATATGATAAGATTATATATAAGATATATATATATTTTAGGAATAGATATATATATAGTATCAGATAATATTTATATATGATATATGTAATATATCTAATATATATAATATATGTATATATATCAATATATTATATTATATAATTATATTATATTTTATATTATCTATTATTTATATATATATTATTATACCCTTATATATCCTATTTATTTTATATATTATATATATATTTTTATATTTTTATATTATATTTTATCTATAAAAATACTATATTATAATTATATTTTCTTTTATATAATAAAATTTTTCATATATTAATTTACTCTAGATATATATTTATATTATATTATATATTATTTATTATATTATTTATATATATTTTTATATACATTTTTATATTATTATTATATTTTTCTATAAAATGTATATAACCTTATATTTAATATATATATATCTTTAATATATTTATTAATATTTTTATAATATATAATATTTAAAATAGATATATATTTATAAAATTATTTTCTATTTTATATTTTATATATATATACCATTATATATACTATTATTTATATTTTATATTTTATATTATAAAATTATATTCTATTTTTATATTTATAATATATTTATATATCTATATATATATTTATATATTAATATATATTAAAATTATATATATATATATAAAATGTATCTATATATATTATTATATTATATATATTATATATATATATATAATATATATTTTGTTTATTAATATATATTTATCCATATATATCTATTATTTTATTTATATATTATATTTATGGATATAAATATTTATACTATATATTTATATATTATACATAAATTATTTAATATATATATCTCTATATATATTTAAAATATAGTATCTATTATATTATTTATATTCTAATTTTATATAATTTTTATTTTACATATATATAGATTATATCTCGTTTAAATGATAGCTGTTCAGCGTTTATTATCTTCTTAAAGATTTTTCTCTTTGTCTTAAGAGTGTCTTATTCTCTTTTGTAATACTTTTATGACTTTGCCGTAGCTTGTCATGTTCCTTATCGCGATTTCGGGTCTAAGAACCCTTCAGCAGCATATGGAAGATGTTTTCTCCTCAGGAGTTGAGGTGAGCATGATTAAGATGTTGCCGACGGATGCTCCACAATCATTTTGATCTACAACCTTGTCCAATACAAAGTCCATATAAGCGTTGAAAAATGATGGGGCAAGCACGCACCCTTGCCTCAGTCCTGTATTGACAGGAAAGAAGCTGGATTCACTTGCCCCACACTTCACAGCACTCTCAGTCCCAGAATACAGACCAGTTATCAAACCAATAGTCCTTGCAGGAATCCCGCGAAGTCGCAGAAGATCCCAGAGTGACTCACGATGCACTGAGTCAAATGCCTTCTTGAGATCAACATAGGCTGCAAGCATCCCCTGTCGAAACTCACGTCAGCGTTCTACTAGGACACGAAGCGCTAGGATACGGTCCGTTGTTGACTTACGAGGCGTGAACCCAGGCTGCTGAGGTCTCTGATGCTTCACCAGATGACTGCGAATCCGTGTCAGCAATAGATGGGCGAGCACCTTGCCTGGTACGCTGAGCAGTGTATTACCGCGGTAATTGTTGCAGTCCTGACGGTCCCCTTTCCCTTTCCAGATAGGGACGACCAGCCCCCTTTTCCAGTCAGGAGGAATGGTACCTGATTGCCACACGGCAGTTTGGACAGCATGCAACCCGCGGATCATGGCCTCACCCCCAGCTTTGAGGAGCTCCGCACTGATGTTACAAACACCAGCTGCCTTTCCACCCCTCAACTTTGCTACAGCCTCTTTGACTTCGTCAAGAGAGAGTGCGGTTCGTCAATGGGAGGATCGGCATCCACTGCCTGTAACCCAGTGGTGTGAAGCTGCTCAGTTGGAGGGTCCACCGTGAACAACTGCCCAAAGTACTCAGCCCAACAAGCCATCTGCCCATCCATGTCTGACACGAGGCGCCCATCTGCTGTTCGAATAGCACTCGCCCGAGATGGAGACTTGGACGGAGCTTCTTCAGGCTCGGTAGGCGGTCGGATGTCATTAGCGTTCAAATGACATCCTCAGCGAGAGACTCCTGACATACCTCTCCTGTCTCTCCCCAGGAGGGTTCTAGTCCGGCGTGTCAGAGCCCCGTGCTGGTCCTGGTTCCCAGCCAGCTAGCAGCGCGACTCTCCTCGATTTTCTCCAGCGTCTCCATCGAGACAAAACCACCCTTGACCTGGGGCGCTCCCCAATACACTCCTTGGCAGCCGTAGAGTTTCACTTTTGAAGGTATAACACAGTTCTACAGGGTCCCCAAGAGCACCGAGCACCATCAAACCGATTTGAGACTCCCACCGCATACTCATGAGCACATGTCAAGTCCTTCAGTTTTCTCAAGATAAAACACAGTATGGTTCCCCTCTTGAGATTCTTCTGGACTTGACATAAAGCTAAAGTGTGCAACACAAGTCTGTGTCTGTTCCAAAGAACTCACACTCGAAACCCAGTTCTGGAGGACCTCAAACGAGTACTAACGAGGACGTGGTCGATCTCCTTAGCTACCCCCCCGGGCATTACGATACCATGTCCAGCGGTGCAGCTCTGGTCTCTGATACCAAGAACCTGCAATTCTCAACCTTCTGGACCTTGCAAAGTTCAAAGCAGAAAAACTGTTGGTGTTTCTGGTACCGGAGCCTGGGGACCAACACATAACTCGTAGCCATCTCTCACATAGTATACATAGTATACATATAGTATACATATATACATATATATATTTTAATATATATATATATATATATTATATATATATATATATATAATAATAATATAAGCGAAGTGTGTCGTGTATTAGGAGTGTGCCCGCTCCGGGTGCCGCCCCCTGTGGCGGAATCCCCTAAATAATGGCACGGTTTTGGAACCGGCTCGAGCAGGGGAAGGTTTTAAGGCCCATTTATGAGATGATCCGAACACTTTTTTTTTTTTTTTTTAGCAGCCTATTAGCGAGAATTGTGAAAAAAGTGGGTTGCGAGAATTGAGGAAACCTTGATGTAGGGTGATGGGTAATGGGTGAGTGAATTAGTGGGGTGATGGGTACGGGTGTGGGGGGATGGGTGAGTGAATGGGTGGGGGGTGATGGGTGATGGGTGAGGGAATAGATGGGGGTGATGGGTAATGGGTGAGTGAATGGGTGTGTGGTGATGGATAAATGGGTGAATGAATGGTGGGGGGTGGGGGGTTGGTAATGGGTGGTGAATGGTTGGGTATGGGTAATGGGTGAGTGAATGGGTTGGGGGTGATGTGAATAGGTTGGGGTTTAATACTACTTTCTACATCCTTTGATTTCGGGAAAGCTAGAAGGGGCTATCTGGGAGATCTGTGTTTGGGGGGCCAAAGGCCCCCCAAAGCCCTCGGGCTAGCCAAAAAGTCGCCCGGAGGGCGGCTTTGCGGTAGTATATTATATAATAATATTTTATATATTTTAATTATTTTTAATATTAATAATATTTTATATATAATATTAATATTTATTAAAAATTACAAGGTTTTTAAAATATAAAATTATTATATAAAAATATAATATTTTAATATTATATATATATATATATTTATTTTTAATTTAAATTATATATATTATATATATATATAAAATTATATAAAATTAATCTATATATATATATATAATATATTATATATTTAAAATATATATAAAATATATAATAATATTTATATAATAATATATATATATATTTATATTATATATATTATATAATATAATATATATTTTTTTATATATATAATCATATATTTATATTCATGATATTTCAGGTTAAAAAGACACTCGCATACTTGGGTTGTTTATGCGAAAACGTTTCGCCAAGGCACTTGGCATCATCAGGCTAAAAATAGTTAAAAATTTAAAATATTTTGAATTAAAAAGCGAACATCTAAAAAAATTATTTCATAAGAAACAAAAAATTCCTTTTATAAAAAAAATAATAAAAAAAAAAAAATTTTTACTTAAGGCCCTTTGGGTTTTATGCTGCTGAGGGTAGGGACGAATGAAAACCATTTGTGGGTAAATTTCATTTTTGGGGGGATGAAACCCATCGCCCCCGTTTAACCCCGAGACAAACAAGGGGGGGTTTTTTTTGAATTTCAAAACAAGAAAAAAAAAACAAATTTTTAAAAATTAATTTAAAATTTTATATATTTAAAAAAATATTAAAATTTATTATAAAAAATTTTTTTTTATTTTTAAAAATTTTAAAAATTTAAAATTAAATTTAAAATTTTTTTTAAAAATATTTTAAAAAAAATTTATTTTTAAAAATTTTTTCTTATTATTATTATTTTTAAAAAATATTTTATTTAAAAAAAACCCCAATTTTTGGGACTTAAAGCGAAAAATTTTGAAATGCTTTTATGGGGTGCCCCCTTTTTTAAAAAAAAAGGGGGGTTTTTACTTAAATGGGGTTTTAAATATATAACAAAAATTTTTTAAAAAATTTTTTTTTTAAAATTTCAAAAATGTAAAACCGTAAAAAATGCCCTTTAAAATTGTATTTAAATTTGTTTAAAAATTCTCAATTTTACTGAAGGGTTAAAAGGGGCCCCCTTTCCTTGATTATTTTTTTTTAAATGATTGAACCACCCCTTTAAAATTTTAAAAAAAAAAAAACCCAAGGGAACCCATTGGGGAAAAGTTCAAGTTTTTTTTTTCTTTTCGAAAAGAAAAAAAAAAATAACCTTTGGGAAAAAAAATTTAGTTTTTAAATTTTTTAACCCTTTTTTTCCCTTTTTTTCTTTTCCCCCAAAAAAAAAAGGTAATAAACGCTTAGCCCCTGAAAAAGGACCGGGAAATTTTTGGCGGAGTTAAGTGAATTTAAAACATCTTTTCTTCGGTTTGGGGTTTTTTTTAACCCTTTTTTTGTTTTTTTTTAAGAATAGAAAAATATTTACAAACCGTAATTTAAAATTAAACCCTTAAATTTTTTAAAAAAAAATAGGGCCTTGATTTGTTTTGGAAGGATTTTTCCCCCCCCCCCTACAGGTTTAAATGGGTTATGAAAAAAAAATTTTTTTAAATTTTAAAATGTTTTTTAATTAAAATTTTTAAAAATTTTTTTTTTAAAAAAAAAAAATAAAATCATCAAATCGGGTAAATTTTCCCGTTTTGAAAGTTAATTCCTTATTTATATGTTTAATATTAATGATAAATGTATAATTCATTTAAAGCAAAAAAAATATATGATAATAAATAAAAATCATAATTGGAAATTATGAATGATGATATTATTATTTATTACTAATATTTTGCATGAGTTTCTAATTCATTTATAGAAAGAAATATATAACTAAAAAATTTATATATATGAATATAAATTGATCCAAATTTAAATCGAAGATTAGTAATATTAATTATAAATTTCTTAGATTTATAATATTTACTGTTTACGTTTTTTTGATCTTTAAGCAAACTATTTCGGACACGTATATCAGTGTTTGAAAACCAGTCTATGACCCTATATATTAATTAATCCATATACCCTGTGGACAGGATATGTGCGCAAGAGTTACATGTTCTATGAATTTATATTTTCAAATTTATTATATTTATAATTATATATAGATATTAGAAAATATATATATATATTATTATATTATATATATATATAATTTTATATATTATATTATTATATAATATATATATATAAATATATATATATATATATATATATATATATATAAAATATAAATATATATATATATATAATATATATATAATATATAATATTTATATATATACCTATATATATATATGTTATATATATACCTATATATATATATTATATATATATATATATATATATTATATATATATATTATAATATTATAATATATATATATATATATATATAATATATATTATATATATATATATATATAAAATAGATATATATTTAATATATAGAATATATATATATATAGGTAATTATATATTATGCAAAATTTTGTAATATATATAAAATATCTATATAATTATATTTTATATATATATATATATATTATATTTTATATCTATATATTCATATTTTATATATATACTATATATTATATGTCTAAATTATATATATATGTATATATATATATCTATATATATTATATATAGTATTATATCTTCTTCACCTCATCTTCTTTTCCTCACCGAAACTCAGTTGTCTGTGAGCACTGACAGCAGTCCTTTTTCTGTCTCCTCTTACTGTCTCTATTCTAATTTTAAATCCAAAGCTGGCTGTTGCGTATATGTGCGCAATGGCATCACTTGCTCTCGTGCCCACGCCCTTGAATCTTCTGAATTTTCTACCAACTGGCTTCGACTTCAATGTCACTCTCTTACTAAATTTATCTGTGCTGTATATCTCTCACCTAACTCCTCTGACTATGTAAAATTTTCGACTATTAACATCAAAAGTGGGGCACATCTCATCTCATTTTCCTTTAGCTGAAATTTCCATTCTTGGGGACTTCAATGTTCACCACCAGCTTTGGCTATCATCTTCTCTCACTGTACAACCTGGTGAACAAGCCTACAACTTTTCGATCCTCCAAGACCTAGAGCAGCTGGTGCAGGACCCTACCCGTATTCCTGACCGCCTTGGAGACACGCTCAACATTCTTGATCTTTTCCTAACTACTAACCCTTCTGCTTACTCTGTGAAACTATTCTCTCCGTTGGGTTACTCCGATCACAATCTTATTTCTGTAACCTGTCCTATTCGCTCCGGTACCGTCTCGGGACCCACCAAAGGGCGGAGGTGCTTCTGGCACTTCAACTCAGCTAAGTGGGAAGACCTAAGGCAGTACTACTCTGATTTTCCATGGAATGTTTAAACTGCTTCCATGTCAAAGACCCATCTTTTGTGCAGAGCGCATAATTGAGGTCATAGTCTCTGGCATGGAGGCGTACATTACACATACTTTCTCTAATCCTAAAGCCCGTAAACCCTTGGTATAACTCTGCTTGTTCTCATGCTGTCCGAGATAGAGAGGTGGCTCAAAAAACGGTACCGTAAGCATCCATTCCTGAAACTCCATGCCCTTTATATTTTCTGCACGTAATCATGCCAAATCTTTACTTCAGCTTACCAAAAAACTTTTTTTATTCATAGAAAATGTCAAAATCTTTCTGAATCAAATTCCTCTCGTGACTTCTGGCATCTAGCTAATTACATCTCTAACAATTTTTCTTTTTCATCTTTCCCTCCTATGCTTCACCCAGATGGCTCCCACAGCTGTTCATCTACTTCTAAAGCTGAACTCTTCGCTCAAAAATTTGCTAAAAATTCACTCTGGCTGATGAAGGGCTTTTTCCTCCTTCTCCTCCCACCCTCTGACTTTATTATGCCTGTCATTAAGACCTTGGGAAATGATGTTTTCTTTGCCCTTTCTGGCCTAGATCCTCGGAAGGCTTACGGTCCGACGGAGTCCCTCCTATTGTTCTCAAAACTGTGCTTCTGTGCTTGCACCTTGCCTGGTCAAACTTTTCGTCTATGTCTATCTACTTCCCCCTTTCCTTCTTGCTGGAAGTTTGCTCACACCCAACCTGTTCCTAAGAAGGTTGACCGTCAAATTTCTTCAAACTACCGTCCTATAGCTTTGATTTCCCTCCTTTCTAAAGTTTTGAAAAATCTATACTTAATAAGAAGATTCTTAAGCATCTATCTGCTCACAATCTTCTATCTGATCGTCAGTACGGTTTTTCCGTAAAGGGCGATCTACTGGCGATCTTCTAGCTTTCCTAACTGAATCTTGTCATCCCCCTTTACGGGTTTCGGTGAAACTTTTGCTGTTCCCCTTGACATATCAAAAGCTTTTGATAGAGTTTTGGCACAAATCTTTAATTTTCCAAACTACCCTCATTCGGTTTCTATCCTTCTCTCTGTACCTTCATTTTTAAGTTTCCTTTCAAACCGTTCTATTGCAGCTACTGTAGACGGACATTGTTCTTCTCCTAAATCTATCAATAGTGGTGTCCCAGGGTTCTGTCTTATCACCCACTCTCTTTTCTATTATTCATTAATGATCTTCTAAGTCTAACTCAAAAGCCCTATCCACTCCTACGCTGATGATTCTACCCTGCATTTTTCAACGTCGTTTATTAGACGTCCAACTCAACAGGAACTAAGTGATTCCGGAGAGATGCCACCGAGCGCCTAACTTCTGATCTTTCTATTTTTCTGATTGGGGCAAAGCAAACCTTGTTTTGTTCAATGCCTCAAAAACCCAATTTTTCACCTATCTATTCGAAAAAAACCTACCAGATAACTATCCCCCCTTCTTCAATGACACTCAACTGCCTCCTTTTTCTACAATGAAATTCTAGGACTATCCTTTTACTAAAAAATCTGAACTGGAAATCTCACATCTCATCTCTTGCTAAAACAGCTTCTAAGAAGTTAGGTGTGCCCGTGGCGTCTGCGTCTTTTTTTTTCTCCCCCCCAATTGCTTGCTCTCTACAGAGGCCTTATCCGCCCATGTATGGAGTATGTCTCACATGTTTGGGGAGGATCCACTCATACAGCCTAAACAGGGTTGAGTCAAAAGCTTTTCGTCTCATCAATCCTTCCTCTGATTGACTGTCTTCAATCTTTAAATCATCGCCGCAAGTTGCTTCTCTTGCCCCTCTTCTACCGTTTTTTTTTCATGCTCACTGCTCTTCTGAACTTGCTAACTGCATGCCTGCCCCACTCCCGCGGCCTCGCTGCAAGACTTTTCTACTCATTCCCATCCCTATTTGTCCATCTTCCTAATGCAAGAGTTAATCAGTAATCTTTACTCTTTCATCCTTTTACTGGTAACTCTGGAACTCTCTTTCTGTTTCTATTTCCACTTACCTATGACTTAAATCTTTCAAAAAGAAGAGTAACAAGACACCTCCCGAACTAAATTGGCCTACCCCTTTGTTTTTTATTTATTCTCTTACTGTTTTCTTTATAGGGACTGGCAACTAAGCGGGCTTTTGTGTTACCCATTTTTGTTGTGCCTTTGGCCAGATCCCTGTGATGTAAAAAAAAAAAAAAAAATATATATATATATATTAAAATTAAAATATATATTATATATATAATATATTATTATATATAAAATTATATATATATATAATTATTAATATATTATAATATATATTTATATATATATATATAAATAATATATATATATATATATATATATATATATATATATATATATACGTATATATATATACAAATATATATACATATATATACCTATATATATAATATATATAATATATATAAAATTATTATACTATATAATATATATATATATTATATATACTGCGGATGCGTTGCAGACCTTATCAATGTGTGTCAGGTGTATGCTGCCATGCATGACATTGTCTACAACACCACTGAGACAGAGTGCATGGTAGTATCACCGGCACGCACTCAGGTGAATTACCTCAAATCAGCATGGCTCGGTGGGTCTGCCCTCACTTTTGTCGATAGCTTCGCATACTTAGGTCATGTTATATCCCACGACATGACTGATGATGATGATATCATCAAGCAGACCACCAAACTTCTTGTCGTTGGAAATACTCTACAGAGGAAATTTTTCTACTGTAGCAGAGAGGTGAAGATGGAGTTATTCAGGAGTCACTGCTACTCTATATACTGCAACTTGCTGTGGTCGCGGCACCGCCTTAAGGTCTGTCACAATGACATCCTTAAGAGGCTTTTGGGGCTGCCCAGGTGGTGCAGCTCGTCCGTGGCTTTCGCTAGGAACGGGGTGAACAATCTGGATGTGATCCGTCGACACTCCGTGTTCAGCTTAAGGAGTAGGGTGGAGCTCTCTACGAACTCCATCATCACCTGTCAGGCAGAGCTCGGCCTATGTATGTGGACCTATACAACAGCGGTGGCTGGGTCTGCTGTTTGTGCAGAATGTGGGATAGCACAGGTGTCCATGTATGTTTATTCTATGTACTTTGATACTATGTCCCCTAATATGCCTATACTATGCTCTTGTTTTTGTTTTTGCTCTAGTACTTAAGTTAACTCCTTGGTTTGTTCTTGTTGCTTTGTTTTGGCTCTATGCCTCCGGGCGAGAATTTAATTATTATTATTATTATTATTATCATTATATATATATATATATATATATATATATATATATTATTCAATCACACACTAATACTATAACACACACACACACACACATACACACATGCATTGTATTAATCACACAGTAATTTACCGCTTGCTGGTCCAGTGAATAAAAGCTTGGCGTTCCATTTAGTGGTTCATCTACTTGCTCGACGAACGATTCCAACGTGGTGGAATCCCCGCTAGGTGCCGGGGACTTATAACTGACACATAAATGTGGGTGATTGACATACAGGCACACACACACACTTACACACAGAAAAACAGCACACAAAAACGTGCAGTTTGGCAAGTCTCTGGATAGAGTACATCAGAAAAGTCGCGGAGATATAGAAAGCGGCAAGGAGTCACCAAAAAAACTCAAAAAGTGACTCTAAACTATGCACTGTACTGTGCAGTCAATAGTGTGACTTCATGATGATGACGATGAATGTACGTACACTCCACCCTATGGGCGGCGCTTAGTGTATTTTCTAAGAAAATAGCTTCGGATAAATGTTTGTACTTCCCCTAGGAGTGTTTCTCTGTCGTGGCAGATGTCTGATTGCCTCCGAATTCATTATAGCCATTATAGCGAATTCATTATAGCCATACCGTGACTCAGTCTCAAAGATGACATACCATATACACATATATTTCTTCTTTTTGTCCACCAATAGGTAAATATTCTTATCCATTGACAGGAGAATGCTTAATATCATCCTCAAGTAAGGGTTAATACTTGGTTTTATCTTCAACCATCTTTTTTTCAACTTTTGATAAAATTTTATCATTTTAAATATTCTCCATTTGGCTTACTTTGATTCTAAACATAATTATGTTAATATATT
>JACEEZ010023160.1:47500-57500 GCA_016584305.1 Chionoecetes opilio
CAAACATAAAGGGGTTTCCTAAATTCTCGCAACCCATTTTTTTTTCCCAAAAAATTACGCTAAAAAGGTGAAAAAAAAAAAAAAAAAGGGGATCGGATCATCTCATAGTTGGGTTTAAAAACCCTTCCCCCGGGTAAACCCGGGTTCCCCCAAAAATGTGCCATATAGGTGTTTGCCCCCACGGGGGGGGGAAAACCTATACCAGACACACAAAACACACCACACACACACCCACACAAAACCGACAGACAGACAGCCCACACTTTCGCTTATATTTCCCTTTACCCATCACCCCCCCCCTTTTCCCCTAAACCCATCCCCCATCAACCCCCCCCCTTTTCACTCCCCCCTAAACCCCAAAACCCCTTACCCATCACCCCCCCCCCTTTCACTCCCCCCATTCCCATCACCCTACATAAAGGTTTCCTAAAAATTCCCTCGCAACCCCCCTTTTTTTTTCACAATTATCCAAATTAGGCTGCTAAAAAAAAAAAAAAAAAGTGATCGAATCATCTCATAATGGGCTTATGCCCTTTCCCCCTGGTAAACCCCGGGTTTCCCAAAATGTGCCATATGATTTGATTGCGCCAGGGGGGGCGGAACCTATACCAGACCACACACCCACACACACACACAACAACACACAAAACAGACAGACAGACAGAGAGACACATTTTTGCTTATTTTATTATAGATTACCCATCCCCCCCCCATTCCCCCCCCATCACCCATCACCCCCAAAACCCTTTTCATTTCCCCCATCACCCCCCCACCCTTACCCATCCCCCCACCCTTTCCTCCCCCATTCCCCATCCCCCCTCCCTCAAGGTTTCCTCAATTCTGCAACCCATTTTTTGTTTTCAAAATTTCTGGGCTAATGGCTGCAAAAAAAAAAGAAAAAAAAAATTTCGGATCATTCAAAGTGGGCTTATGACCTTCCCCTGGTCAACCTGTTTCCCAAAAATGTGCCATATGAGGTGTTTGCGCCACGGGGGGGGGAAAAACCTATACCACACACACACACACAACACACACAAAACAGCCCCGAAAACCACTTTCGCTTTTTTTTTAATATAGATAGATAGATATTCTTAAGGATACATGAAGTTTTTTCAGGGCGGCAAAAACACTCGTCTTTTCTTCGGGTTCTCTATGTGCGTGCAACGTTTCGCCAAGGCCCTTGGATCATGGGCCGGGGTTTTTGATGCCAAGGGGCCCTTTGGGCAAAAACGTTGCACGCACACATAAAAAACCACCGAAGAAATGAAGAGTTTTTTTTTCCCCCTGAAAATTTTCATATATTTAAAATATATATTTTTTATAAATATATATATATGATAAAATATTATTATATATATATAAATAATATATATATATAATTTTATATAAATATATATATATATTTTATATATATATATAATATATAATAAAATATATATATGGGAATATATTTTATATTTTTAGGGGGGTTTTAAATTTCAGATTGAAAATTTTTTTTCCCCGCCCCAGCACAAATCGGGCTTTCCATCCATTAGAGTTGAGCGGGCCCAAATCTGTTTACTTTTCACCCCTCTCTCTCTCTCCCCTCTCTCTTTTCCTCTTTTTCTCTCCCCTTCTTTTCTCTCCTCTCTCTCTCTCTCCCCTCCCCCCGTCAATAACCTTGTAGTTGGTACTTGCAAAGTGTCTAAAATAGGATCAAGATTTTTATTTTTATCTCTCCCCCTCTCCCCTCTCTCTTTTCTCTCTCTCTCTCTCTCTCTCTCTGCCCCTTTCCCTTTGGGCCGGGGGTTTTTTCCGGGCCCTCTAAAATGTTCGTCCTTCAAAAAAAATGGGACCCCAAATCAATCGGCTCGTTGTCACATGACCCTCCCTGCCCGAAGGACAAAGCACCCTTTGGGGGCCTTCAAATGCGGGGGTTTGGGGCATATATCAGGGTATTGTTCTGCTCCCTTCGGCCCCGGGTGGGGGGTGCGCGGGCTGCCCCACGCCCCCCGGGACTTCCCCCATATCGCACCCCTTCCCTGCCCACCCCTCCTGCAAACCACTTTACCTGGGCCCTTCTTCCATCACCCGCACCAGCCCACCTCAAAGGGACAGGGCCCCCTTTTGTCATAAACCCCGGTTTTTTTAACGTCGGGCATGGCTGTGCCACCCTTGCACCCCCCCGCCCCCCCCTTTCCCTTTCCAAAGCGTGCCTCACGCTCCACCACCACCCCCGGGCGGCCCCGCCCGGGCGCCACTGTACGGTTGGGGGGTTTTGGGTTATCCAGAAGGTTTTTGTTTTCGGATGCCATGTAGGCCCCAGAGGACGATGTTTACTTTTATTTAATCCCGCCGCGCGGAAGGCAACAGCTTGCCCCCGCCCCTCCCCCAACCCCACCCGCCCCCAAAGGGCCGGAGTTTTCCCGGGGGCGGTTTAAATTCGCCGTAGGTATCTGAGGGTTTAACCACCCTCTTCATCTTTATAATTTTTCTCATCTTCACTGCCCTTTCTTAATTTATTTTTTTTGCGCCCGTATTACCCAAAAGTGAAATAAAATAAAGGGCACACTCGTGCGAGACAAAATCTTCTTGTAAATAAGGAAGGTAGTTTTGGGCTTGTTAGGGTTGCATGTATACAGGGCGTGGCGTTCTGTCAGGGGGCCCTTCCCTTGCTTCCCTCTGTCCCCGGGCAGAGCGGTAACTCAAATGAAAACGGCACATGTTTTTTTCCCCTCCGTCAGGAGGCCGCCGAACACCCAGTCAGGGGGGGAAGCGAGACCAGCTGAGGCAGCGGCCTCTCTCAACGGGCCTTTTTTTCTTCTTTCGGGGTGGAGCCTGTCCCTTCACAAATGGGTTGAAAGGGCATCTCACCAGTAGCAAAACATGATTTTTCCCCGCGGGAAAGCAGCCTGCGGCCTTTCCTCAGTAAAGAGGAGCTCGGCATATCTCACCATGTAGCAAACCTCATTTTTTTTCCTTTAAATTTTACATTATTTAAACCTTCACGCCCTTTTTACGTATATTTTTTTGCGCCTCGTTAACGTAATGTAAAATATAAGCGCACTCGATGAGTTTATTTAAATTACGTACGAATCCTATAGTTTTTAAATAAAAGGGAGCGGGAGCTTTCTGTTAAAAACTGGGCCCTTTCCCTTTTCTACCTACTAGTACTGTACTTTTAGGTGGCAGGCAGACAGGTTCTGGGGTTTTTTCCCTTTTTTCCCCCTTTTTGAATGAAGTTTTTAAATTTTTAGTGATTTGCATTTTTTTTATATTTTGCTTCCTCTTATCCCTTTGGAAATCTTCTATTTAAATCGTCATCGGTATAGCTGGTATTTTTATAAACCCCCCTATTAGGGGTTAATTAAATTGAGCTTATCTAGGAAAGGAAAAATTTATTCTCACACAAAATGCCCCCATGGTGACACTGTTGGGGGGAAGTATAAAAAAAATTTGCTCTAACGACTCTTTTTCCCCCCTTAAATTTTTTGTCTACTACGGAGGGCCTCCCCATATGCCCTATAGTGAAAAAAGGAACTGTTGGAAATACAGTAAGGTTTTTTTGCTTGAAAGTAATGTACAAATCCTTTAAGGGTGCAAAAAACTGCTGGATGCTAATTTGAAATTTTTGAGCAATTTGCAGTATTTACCTAATTAGCTATTCCCTATTATCTTTCCCTTTTTAAACCGCCAAGAGTTCCTATGGGGGCCTAGACCCAAGTTTTAAGCTCTCAATTTATGTAAAAATGATCTTAAATCCTAACTAACCTAAAATAAATCTAAAATAAGCCCAACCAAAGCTAACCTAAAAATAAAAAAAAAACAACCCAACCTAACCAAAACTAAACCCAAAACCCACCCCAAAAATAACCCCACCCTAAACTAACCAAATTTAACCTAACCTAAACAAATCAAACCCAACCTCCTATAGCGGGGGGGGTTTAGGGGGGTTTTCGACACTTTTGGTCATCATTATGTGTGGAAACGCAGGGTCACACGTTTTTTTTTAGGTTTTGGTTTGATTTGGTTAGGGTAGGGTTAAATTTGGGTTTGGTTGGTTAGCTTTGGTTAGATTTAGTTAGGTTTTGGGTTTTGGTTAGATTTTGGTTTTGTTTTTTCTTATCGGGGGTCCCAAAACCCCCGCTAGGTTTTGGTTTAAATTTTGGTTTAGGCAAATTTCTCTAGTTTTTGGAAATTACTCTAGATCTAGGGAATTTTAAACCCCCCCCCCTACGCAACTCTTAAATTACGTGTTCCGGGCGCATAATTTGTTTCCCCCCCCGAAAAACCCCCCATTCCCCCAGGTCCCCCAAAAATTGTTTGGGGGGGAAATGGGGGAGTATGGGGAAACATAGAATTTTACCCTTAAAATTTTCCTGAAAGTTTCGTTTTCACGCCCAGGGTATCATAAAACCCTACAAAAAAAAACAAGGGGTTTTGGGGGGGGGAAACCCCCCTAGTGAGGTAAGGTTGCGTAATCCCAAAGCCCGGTTAGGTTATTAACTAATGGGGGGGTTTTGGGGGGGAGCGCTCCCCCCTTATGCCAGGAAGTTTGGTTGAAAACTGCACATTTACCGCCGGCAAAGGAAAAAAAAAAAAAAAAAAGGGGTTTTCTGGTGGTGAGCGAAACCCCCCGGGCCCCAGTGAAACTAAGGTTATTAAACAAGGGCCCAGGTTAGAGGGTAGATTAGTTTAGGTCTGGAATTTGGGGGAGCCCCGCCAAATTATTTCAGAAGGGGTATTGGGCAATAGGGAGTATTGGGGCAAATGCATATTTACCCCTTTTTTTTGCTGTGATTTCAATTTTTTAACCCTTTTTATTATACAGAAAAAACTTTATCTCTTTAATCTTAAATAAAACCCCTTTTTTAACCCCCCATTTTGGATAGTTTGGTTATTTGGTAAGAATGGAATTTTTTTTGGTCATATTTTTTTTTTTCTAGTTAAAGGAAAACAATACAGGGCCCCGGGGGAAGGGGGCGGGGGAGGTATTTTGCCCAGATGTGTAATATGTGGGGAGCAAAAATATGTGATAATACGTTGATAATTTAAAGACAGCTACTAAAAAAAATCCAATTTCATTTTGTTAGAAAAACTAGGTTAGAAATTTAAATTTTTTAGGGAAATTGAATTTAGTTAATTGAAAACAAAAATGTTTTACAAAACAAAAATTAAAGAATGGGGGGTTCTTCTGTTTCAGAATGTCCTGTTGCTGCAAAAATATGCCTTTAAAATTATCTCTTAAGGGGCAGGTGGCTATATTTCATGTGGACATAACTCTAAAGAGTTAGAGGAGAAAACCTGCATATTCATAACAGCATTATTTATCACGTAATCTGACATTTTAAGCGAACATGAAGGGATTAGTCAAAAAATATTAACACTTTAATTTTCAATTTTTATTTTTTTTTCATCTGGGCCCATTTTTGTCGACAGTTTTCCCTTCTTGATTTTGATTTCACTCTCCAAAAACACTAATACTACTTTCCAAACACTAAAAAAAAAACTACTCCAATACACTAACCCCACTCCAACACACTAAAAAACCCACTCCAATACACTAACACTACTCCCAAAAACAAAACTACTCCAACACACTAACACTCCCAATAAAACTAAAAATTTCTCCCAAAACACTAAACCCCTACTCCAATACACAACCCCTACTCCAAAAACAATAACACTACTCCAATACACTAAAACTACTCCAATACATTTGGGGGGGTCCAACCTTTTCCAAAACCGTGCCCAATTTTTGATTTTAAAGGGAAAAAATATGTTTATTTGAATATTAAAAATTTAAAACTGATTTTTTCTTTGATTTTGAACATAAAACTATGTCAAAAAGGGGAAAAATTTGTAATTTTGGGGGACAACCTAATCAATATGCTAAATTTGACAAAATTTTTGGACAAAAAATTAAAAAAATAACCCGTAAAACCCCTCTTGCAGTTTTTTAAACTTTTAGAACTTAAAATTAGGTTCCCAGGGACCCATAGGAACTCTTAGGGGGTTTAATAAGGAAGATAATACGGGAAAATGCTAATTAGGGTCAATTATGCAAAATTTCTCAAAAAATGCAATTAGGGTCCACAGTTTCTGATCCTTAGGATGTTTTACATTTCATTTAAACATAAAAAACCTTTTGCAAATCAACAGTTCCCTTTTCACTAAAGGGCATATAGGACGGCTACCTAGTGACTAAAAAAATTAATTTACAAAAATTTAGCTAGAGCAAATTTTTTTTTTTTTCCCCCAAATATGCTCACGGGGTTCAATTTTTTTGGGGAATGAAATTTTCCCTTCTGATAAACTCAAGTTAATTATAGCCTTTAGTAGGCACTATTAAATTAAACCCGCTTTTACCCATAACACTTCAATCGAAGATTTTCCCATATAAAAGGAAAACAAATTTTAAAACAAAAGCAATCACTGAAAATTAAAAAATTCATTTTAGTAAGGGGAAAAAAAACCCGGGAAAACCCGAAAACCCGTCATGGCCCCCCGGGCCCCCTATAGCTACATGTACTAGGTAGACCAAAGGAAAAGGGCCAAAATTTTAAAAGCAAAACCCACGCCCTTTATTTACAACTATAGGGTTTTGTACAGTAATTTTATTTCCCTCGAGTGCGCTTATATTAATTTACATTTTCTGTGTAACCGGGGACGCAAAAGATATACGTAAAAAAAAAAAGTGAAGGGGGAGAAATAATGTATAAAAAAATGGGAAAAAAATAGGTCGACAAAGGTGGATATGCCGAGCTGCCCTTGACTGAGGAATGGCAGCTAGGCTGCTTCCTTTACGGAGAAAAATCATGTCGCTACATGGGTGAAATGCCCTTACACCGATATTTTGGAAGGGGCAGGCTGCCACCTACGAAAAAAAACAGGGAGTTGAGAGAGGTCCTGCCCTTTAAACTGTGGCTCGCTTCCCCCCCTGATTTTTAACAAGCAAAGGGTACGCTTCCTTGATTTACAAGAAAATTTTGTCTCTCATCGAGGGGCTTATTTACATTACTGGGGAAAAAGACGCAAAAGATATACTTAAGGGAAAAAAGTGAAAATAGAAAAAATGTATAAAAAGATGAAGGGTGATTGGGGTTTAAAACCCCCCAGAGTATCCTACGGCGAAAATTTAAACCCCACGGGAAAACTCGGCCTTGGGGTCGGGTGGGTGGGCGGAGCCCGGGGGCAAGCTGTTGCCCCTCCGCGCGGCGGGGGTTGGAAAAAGAAAAGTAATCATCGTAAACCCCTGGCGCGCTAAATTTGGGATCCGAAAACCCCAAAACCTTTTGGGTAACCAAAACCCCCCAGGGCCGCTTAAAACCACCTCATCATCTCCAGCCCTGATTCTCACAAGTCCTTGCCCTTCGTGAGGGCCCTTGCCTCTCTGGTCACGGTGCGCTTTCGTTTTGCAGCACGTTTTGATGCGCTTGAGGCAGGCGTCGCCAGTTTTGGCCACTCAGAACCCAAAAACCGAGCGCACCCTTGCATTTTTGTTGAGGGCTCTCAGGCCCTCCTCGCTTTTTTCACCACCCTCACGAGAAACTGGATGCTCACGCCGAAGGTTTTGGTGTAAACTGCCCGGGTGCCAAATTTCATCGCTCACCCCAAAGGGGGGCTCCCCCAAAGTCTTTTGTCCCCCCCGCTTCCCGGAAACCTAAACCAAAATTTCGCTAGCCCGGGTCCCCCTTTACGTTTCTCTTGGAAGCCCGTGGGGGGGAAACAGAAATTTTTTCCAAAAATTACTTACTCAAGGAAACTAGTAGGGCGCCCCCCACCCAAAATGTTATATTCATTCAAGAAGCTTTTTTTTGGGTTTCCCTGTACCTGGGGAAGTCTCCCTCGCTTCCCCGGTACGTTTTCGTATTCTATCACGTCAAAAAAGTTTTGTCAGTTAAAAACCCTTCTTCCGTACCCCATCAACTTTTTTCGCCGCTCTGTGATGTTGACGAAAAGGATGACGAAGTGCTGATCACTGAGGATAAAATGCGACGTGCTCTCACCAGGTGTAAAGCCCGGTTCCCACCTTCCCGCTTGTACGGCCGCCGTACAACAACAAAGACGTCACCATCATCACCGCTTGAGTGGTATTTGTGGTAACTAGACACAGTTGGCAACTCCGCTCGAGCGGACACCGCCTAGCGGGAGAGATGACTTGAATTTAACCTTGTACGGCGGCCGTACAGCGGTACGGCGGTGCGGTAGACTTTGTTGTGACGTCATTGTGACGTCATGGTTGTTGTACGGCGGCCGTACAAGCGGGAAGGTGGGAACCGGGCTTAAGGCATCAGCCCCCGGGGATGATGGTTCTACTTACCCGGTCCTTCGCTTACTCCTGAAGGTCCCTGACAATCCCTTGCTGCAGCTTTACAATCTTTGCTTCCGCTTGGGACACGTGCCTCATGCCTGGACCTCCAGCACGATTGTGCCGATCCCCAAACCTGGCACTGATAAGTTCAGATCAATTTCACTCACTTCCTGCTTCTGTAAGGTGCTCGAACGTATCTTCCTCACCCATCTCATGTTTCGGCTGGAGGACAAGTTATCTCCCAGTCTGTATGGTTTCCTACCACAGAGAAGTACGCACCATTGTCTGATGGATCTGTATACCCGCCTCTCCCCCACCAGTGTGGTAGCTTTTCTTGACCTCAAGAGTGCATTTGATGTTGCCAACAGAGAGATTATCCTCAATCAGCTGGTGGAATTTGGTGTTAAAGGGAATCTCCTGAGGTGGATCCGTGGTTACCTCCGTAACAGAACCTCGCGTGTGCTTTTCAAGGGGGCGTGCAGCTCCTCCAAGGAATTCGAGCTTGGTACTCCGCAAGGTGGTGTTTTAAGTCCATTCCTTTTTAATGTTCTCGTGCACCGCTTACTCACTCTTCTTCCCGACATTCCTGGGACGACTGTTACCTGCTACGCTGATGATATATGTGTTCATTCCAACTCTCCTGCAGAGCTTCGCCTCTTCCTTCAGTCATTCTACGAGTCGTCTTCCGCTTGTGGCCTCATTCTCACCCCAGAGAAAAGTAGAATATTTTCTCCCCGGAACCCCAGAACACTTCCTGTTTTCACTGCTGGAAATATTGTTATCCCGCTGTGCACGCAGTACTTGTATCTGGGAGCGCCTGTGCGGATCACCCCAACCATATCTGCGCGGCAGCGTGTTCATCCCATCGTCGAAGATCTCCTACACCGGCTACGGCAGTGCTTCATCCCTTTCAAATGGCTCACAAACAATGCTGCCGGAGTCTCTATTCCTGTGGCTAGAACCCTCTACATTGCCTTCATACGGTCAGTTATAGACTACCTCTCCCCTGCCCTCTGTCAGCTCTCTAAGACCTCTTTAGACCCTTTAGAAAAATTTCATAACAGAGTGATGAGGTACATTTTTGGGTGTCCTGCCTCCACCAGAATAGTCAACATGTTGGCTGAGCTCGATCACCCCCCTATTGTTGAGAGAATTCACGCCAATGTCTCCTCCTTCAGCGTCAAGTGCCTCCACTCTCCCCATCTTACTCCACATTATTCACGAGTCCTGAGAACCTCGCTTGGCCCTGCCGCACCCCGACCTCCACTTCGTCCCGGCGTCCGCACCCTCGTCAACACAGTCTGCTCCACCCTGCTGCGACTTGATCTTAATGTTCCCGTGGCTGAAGTGGATCATGGTCCTCCTCCATGGAGGATTCCTCCGCCTCAAGTCTCCTTCACTCCCACTTCCAAGGCAGCCCCACCACTCCTCCAGAAGCAATTGACTCTGGAGCACATTGCCGCAGTGTCCTCCTCCGTTCCTGCCGCTTCCCATCTATACGTTGACGGTTCCCTGCAGCCAGATGGGAGCGCGGGGTGCGCTGTCTACTCACTCGATGTGGCGCCACCGGAGGGAGGCTGGGTTGGCCGCAGACTACCCAGCTTGTCCAGCTCTACCTACTGCGAGTTACAGGGACTCTTGCTGGCTGTCAGTCTCCTCTGTCAAAGGCGTCTGAATGGTGTGGTCATGTGTGACTCTCAATCTACC
>JACEEZ010023160.1:62500-65000 GCA_016584305.1 Chionoecetes opilio
CTAGCTGTAGGCTACATGTCATTGTAGGTTCATTTGAGCTCTTTGTAAGGAGTTGCGATGCCTAAAGTCATCACTTGCCTGTTGTCATGGGTCACTTGTCCCTGTCTAATCATTTCTTACTTATAAACTACAACTGATATATTCACAAACACAGTGAAAACCTACCACAAAACTTGAAGGAGGATTATTGGCCATCTTGCGGTAGTAGGGGTAATGCAAGTTAATGTTACCGTGGAGCGGCCCGCTGCGGCCGCTTGACAACTCTGCGTTATTGACGTCACAACATGGTGCTGGTCGTTTTGGGGCGCACAAATTTTCCTCCACTTAAAATGGCTGTATCATCAAAAATACTGCTCACATCGAAAATTCAGCATCACTGCCCTACTATATGAGTCTTGAAGATTTCCAATCTATCGTTACCTCAAGTAGAGTAAATGGGTCCATTCTATTTTACATAGGAAATTGGCATGCCAAAGTTGAGAAAAATAATTCTTGTTATACGGCGTACCCTAACCAGGGTACCAACATAGTTGGATTGGGTTACGATGGGAGGAAGGACCAGACCAGGGCGATGGTGCCCGACAGCTATGGGAAACTGCACCCAAGGTTGATCAGGGAGGAGCATGTGTCAGTGACAGAGGAGCCATCTGGAAGGTACCTTAGGCATTTTGTACCAGAGGACCCGGTGCCACCTGAGAAGCCTGCGTTCAAGGTGGCTCAGGCTCTCTATGATCTGTTGGTGACATACGACTCCACCGACTCACTGATCGTACTGCAAGATGACTCAACTAGGGCCAACACGGGGTGGAAGGGTGGTACTCACGCCCATTTGGAGAAGATGCTGGGACGCAAGCTCTTCTGGAGTATATGCGTGTTGCATACAAACGAGTTGCCCCTGCGCCACCTTATCACCAGCATCGACGGGCCTACCTCATCTGACACTGGCTTCACGGGTCCAGTGTGCAGTCTGCTGTCCAGCGGGAATGAGATGCAGTACAACGCAGAGTTCAGAGGAGTGCCAGGCGGTGAAGATCTCACGGAGATACCGGAGTATATCCTGGTCAACATGTCCACTGACCAGCAGGTCTCCTACCAGCTGGTCCAGGCTGTGAAGCGGGGCGTTCTCCCGTCCGAGCTGTAGGAGATCAAGTGTGGCAAAGTGTCCCACTCCAGATGGCTCACCACAGCCCAGTCGCTCGTGTACATGTGGACCAGAAAGCATGGACTGACTGGCAAGGAACTGAACACCCTGGAAATCCTAGTCAAGTACTGCCTGCAGGTGTACTTCAAACTCTACTACGACATCAAGGTTCACCACAGACTAGAGGACGGCCCCAAGCACATCCTCACGCAGCTCAGAGTGATGAGGTCGCAGCCCAAGAAGGTCCAAACAGCTGTGACCTTCTACGTGCGGACAGGAGCATGGTTCGCACACTCAGAATGTGTCCTTCTCTCGTTGATGGCGAGTCAGAGTGAGGACGACCGCAGGTTCGCCGTGACCCAGATTTTGAAGCTGAGGGCTGGCGAGGAGTATGGGGACACCAGTGCAAGACCTCGCATCACACCCAAGCTGAACTTGTCAGCCACCAGCATGCAGACACTGATCAGCTGGCAGCCTGGCCAGGTGCATGAGCCGGCATTCACCTGTTCACTGTCCGGGGATCAGATCCAGGAGATCCTAGTCAAGCCGTACGAGGTTCCGGAATTCTCTATCCACACTCAGAGCACCGAAAGAGTCGTGAAGCAGGTGACAGAGGCTGCGGCAGCAGTGGTGGGGCAGCAGGCCAGAGACGGGTTCATCCGGGCTCGGGCCCACCACCGGGAGGCCATGCCTTGCTTCAGGTCTAAGAAGGACATGATGGACACGTTCTAGGCCAAAGTAGAGGCTGTGACACTGTGATGTAGTGCCTGATAAACCAACTGATCAGAAAGAGCTTACCACGCTAGTCATTTGGAACTCATATTGGTGCATGATGCAATAAACAGGACCAACCGGACACTGCGTACTCATTTAAGCATTATTCGATAAGGGTGCAATATAAAAGTGCGATTTTGCATAGTAAGAATTGCTCAAATGCAAAAATGGAAATGAGATAAAATCGTCTTAGAATTCTATATTACATAGGAAATTGGCATGCCAAAGTTGAGAAAAAGAATTTTTGTTATACGGCGTACCCTAAATATATATATATATATATATATTATATATATATATATATATATATATATATATATTATATATATATATATATATATATATATATATATATATATATATATATATATATAATATAAGCGAAAATGTGTCTGTGTGTCTGTCTGTGTATCTGTGTTTCTGTGTGTGTCCGCGATAGGTGCCGCCCCCCAGTGCCCCAATCCCATCATATGGCACAGTTTTGGAACCGGGTCGACCAGGGGCACATTTTAAGCCCACTTATGAGATGATCCGATCACTTTTTAAAAAAATAAAAAATATTTTTAGTAGCCTATTAGCGAGAAT